>APFE030890986.1:92456-170670 GCA_000404065.3 Pinus taeda
GGAGGAGAGAAGAGAGAGAAAGGTTATTATACTGAGATTTCCCCCTGATCAGGTCTGCAGACCCTTGTGCCTTCTGCACTTCCCCCATTTGTACAGGAAACCCTTGTTTCCTTGTGATTTGATGTTCATCCCCTTAGTTATGGCATCATGGAGTGAGTCTTAGAAGGAGATATGCTAGAGGCTTGAGGCAGGACGGATCCAGAAGGAGGCTAAGCTTGGAGCCTGCAAAGGTTGCTCAGGTGATATTACTCTTTTTGTACTTTCTATTTGTCTTTAATAAAGAAACACGTCTTGATTCCCAATATGCTTCTTCTTTATGTTTATGATGTTCATGTTTGAATTTCATGTATGAATGGATGCTTAAAAGTTTATAACTAACTTCCTTCTTGTATAACATAAAGATGATTTTTGTATAAATCTGTGTCCATATACTGTTGCATTCTTTGGAATTGTTGGTTTTGCAGGGCAAAGGAGCGAAAGGGACGTGAAGAAGGGTTTGGACCCTTGAGGAACTACCCGAACGTAGGACCTGAGGTACGTCCTTCTTACTTTAGAATTAGCTTTTGCTAGCTTAATGGCTGTGTGTGTGCATGTTTCTTTGTTTAGACAACTTTTAGTCTGCTAGGGTTCCACCCAAAAGCCCTAGGGGATAAAATCCATCAACCCATCCTCCCCACAACCCTTTTATTCATGCCATTCCACTTTTCCTAATGTTATGAACCCCCAAATTTGGTCCCAATGCCCCTACAACTACACCCTTGGGCCCCCTTGGCTAAGGGATTAAACACATTAAGGGTTATGGGATGTGATAAGGGAGCCCCTAATCCCCTTATCACAACGAGAAATTGGTTCGTGAACACCATCAATATGTATTGGAGGTATTGCAATGAAAGCAATAATGAATACAAAATTTGTGGTCAATAAGATAGGGATCATCAAGATGTTATACCATCCAATTTAAAGTCGATGGTTTTCAGTGCTAATGATCCAGTCACATAAAACACCCGATAAAGTTTTTATTTGGGATACCCATAGGACTCAATAATTAATCCAAAGTGAGAGGATTCATTGCTAAGGTGACAATGGAAACATCCTTGAGTTGATGCAAAGTGACACTTTGTGAGCCTTGCACAACTAGGCTGTCAATTTCATCATCCACAAGAGACAAAACTGAAAAGTGGCAACATATTACATTAAGGGCACTTGGTCACAAATATTTATCTATGTTTTCCACTGAGGGTACCTTTCACATTTCCCAAGGCACAAATTACATATTTGGATGAATTTTGGATAACTTGTCACATTCCACTAGCTTCATGCATGAAGAGGTTCTCCCATCCTTTAAGAATATTTTGGAGGATTTCATGGCATCGTTAAGGGTCACATGTATAAAAGAAGAACACCATAGCCAAGAATAAGAAAAATGGTATTTGTATCACATGGTATAAAGGAGAAGGACATAGGTGAATATTACTCCATTTAGAAACACAAAAAATCTTGTTTATGTCCTCTTTCTAGAGAGGAGGAGATATCTTGTTACAAAAAGCCCAAGTCACCAACAAACGAAGACTCACGTAAGGGTTTACTTCTTTCACATGTTGAGAGACATTCATGTATTTTAAGGTGTGCTTTATTGCTGAGTTCCTATATTTGGAAGAATAATTGCAAAAGTGAAAATAGGATGTTATTAAGAAGAGGAAGGCGATTATGATTAGTTTCAACTCCACATGAATGTAAACTCACTTTGAATGCACCAAGGGGGGTCTGAAGGGAAACATCCAGTGCTTTAGTTGTGTGTATGTGGTTAAACAAAAAGGCCCCCTTTTATTTGCATGAAGTGTTCTTGGTATAAATCCATGTTAGAATTGAGACCCTGAAAAGATGAAGACTAAGTACATTGAATGTATTGCCTATAAATAACCTCTCTAACAACCTGACACAAACATACAATGATGTCCTTTACATTAGAGTTGGTGTAAATCCCTTGAATTGTGTTACAACTTTAATCGTTCCCCCACAAAAGTGTGAAATGCTTCCTTGTGATGATGCTTCAACCCTATTGGAGAACAACCTCAAAATTTAAATGGAATTTAAGCACGATGCAACTTTAATAATGCCCCACATTCACTCCCTTGCTCACCACTCATGGTTAATTTAAGGCTATTTCAAGCATTGACGTGGATACTATCATTTTATTTTCTCTTATGTATATTATTTGACATTGACACAGTTGAGTTTAGCAGTTAAGGAGTTAAGATTTAGTGGATTTATGTGTTATTGGTTAAGGCATTAGCATTTAAGGTGTTTAGGTCATGAAGGGTTAGGAGTTAAGGGTCACAAGTTAAGAGGATAAGGAGTTATGGCCTAGGAGTTGGTTCATGGATTATAGGTTATGGGTTGGTGTCTTAAGATTTAATGAGTCAAGGGAGTTATGGGTTATGAGTTGTGAGTGTAGGGGTTAATGGATTATGGATTGGGGGTTAAGGGGATAGGGAATTTAGTGGTTATTGATGAGCCTAATCATTGGGTAATTATATGGACCTTAATTCACCTCCTAGCTTAGTCAAACCAACTATTCTCATAACTTATTCAATAGTTTTTATTATATCTTTTTTATGAGATGAGTTAGAGTTTGACATTTTTCTTTGTGGTCTAGTGTGCATTTAATGTAGGATTAAAGGAAAAAAACAAGGAATTTTGGCAAAGACCAAGGTCAAAACTCGAATGGGACAAGGGATAAGGATTATAGAGGATAAATCATCCTCATTTACTACCCCTCCATTCTAATACTCTTCCATCAGCTCGGAGTGAAAACAACCAAATCATGAGGACTAGAAGGCAGCTGAGCAAGTGAAAGACAAAGCACCAGTTTATCTCTAGTCTGGGAGTTGAGCCTCCCTAATTTTAAGGAAGTTGTTGGAGACTTGAGATGTATAAGTAGAGAGGCCTAGGAGCTCAGTAGGATTCAAATTTTTTATTGTAAAACTCTACTCTATTTTCGAGTTGCAAGACTTGTGACAGTTATTTTGATGTAATATGTTGTTTTGGTAATAAAAATGAGTTTTTTTTTGAGCCAGCACTGTGTTAACTCAGAGGGCTGAAGCTCTTGGGTTAGGGCCCAACCTTATCAGCTAAGGCTCTTCTTTATTATACATGTATGCTTAGTGTGGATTCATAGCTTAGTTGTTAGTTTGCTTAGTAGATGCATTTCCCTTACAAGTAGTGTACATCAGATCGATTGTTTGATAGTTTGCTTCCATTTGTGCCTTATTTCAAGTAGAAGCTTAGTAAGGAGAAAAATATCACCACAAGGTTGTCAGTAAGTGTATCAGCCTCACTTCTTCCCTCTGGGACCATGACTTGAGCAAGGGACCCTTCAATATCCCCAAAACATAGATTTCTAGTTCTTTTATGAGCTTTGGAGTTTGTTGTCTTTAATCTAGTAGTTGGTTAATGTTGCAAGGAATATTTCATTGTCATCCTTTTCCATCTCCATTTATGCAATAATATCTCACTCATTCTTTCATTCCCTTCAAAAACTTTCTTCATCCATAATATAGGTAGTTGATTCATGCTTTTCTAGTTTGTGAAAAATGTATCTTGTTGCATAGTTATTTTTGGAAGACACACATGTTTTATGTAGAGAAGGTACCTCAGGAGGAGACTGAGACTTCATAACCAATAGCCACCTTCTACTTCATCCACCATAGCCATCACTTGTTTCACCATCACCCTCACTAGTTTTTCATCATTTTTCATTGAAATTTCCCTAAACAAATTGAGCGAATCTAGCCATCTCTTATCTTGGATATTGACTCCTGAGTGCTCCTAGACTTTCTAACACTCCATTCTACCCATAACACACCTTTCCTAAGCTTCCCAACACCTCCAAAACCTCAAAATTATCTCTCAAATGTATCTTGTAGGTTTCTTGTAATTCCTACAGGATCATCATGTAGGTTTCTAATGCATCATGTAGGTTTTCCTGAAACAACTTGTTTTGAGGCCGAATTGATGGGAAACCTCTACGAAGTCACAAAAAGCCTCCTAGGACTCCTCCGCACCTTACAAACACTCCCTAAACCTTCTAGCCATCCTCAAACACCTTCCTTCCATCTGTCACATCCACAGAACAATTAGTTTGCATACTTGGTTTTGCCTGAAAAACCAAAAAAAATTGAAAGAAATTTGGTTTAGTTTCTTTTCTTGCACAATAGTATCGTTTGATGCTTTTTACTTCTGAAACTTAGATAGTAGCATCTGCTTATTGTTGATTTAGCAATTCTTGTTAGCATAGCTTCTTAAATGGTTAACTAGGGTATGGTGTGGTTTAACATTACATGTTGGCCTTTTCCATTACTGCAATAGAATAACTCTCTTAGAGTAGATTTCCCTTCTTCGATCAAAGAATCAAGCTTCTTCTGACTCTATAGAAGTCTGGCCTGGAAACCCAGTGGTCTCTCGCTAGCTAAACAGTGACAATAGGCAAAACCATCACTTTTACTTGTGCATATAACACTATCACCACCAAGTTTGTACAAACCCCGAGTTGATAAGTAAAGTTGGTAGCCGAGGAGTTGCAGCATCCTTGCTACAATACTGGCGCTCATAACTTTTTGGCATTGTTGCGAGGGAGGTGTCTAAGTAGAATGTGATTACTGCTTTCTTTTCTTCTATTTCTTGTCTTCAATATTCTGCCATTAGTTTATTTATGCAAAAGTAATCTAGTTGTTTCCTTTCTTTCAATTTGCATTATATGATTTCCTTTCCATTCTACAAGTAGGATTTCAATTCAACATGTAGCTTTTTCATTCTGTTAGTAATTTTTATTCAATAATAAATTTCAATTCTATAAGTACTTTCCAAGTTTTAAAATGATTACAAAACCAACCCAAAAATATTTCCTTTCATGTCTCGTAGGAATAGGGACAACTTAGGAAACATTTTGCCAAATACCCCCATGGCATCCAACAGCCAACCTTTTCTATTCTTCGGTGGCTATAAACTGGAGGAACCCTTAGGTGAGAAACCTGACATATTTGAAGAACTTATAGGGAAAGAATAAGAAGAGGAACCCATTCCTACTGAGCCAATGGCTGAAAACTAAAATGGAAAGGGGCATAGAGAGAGAGTTAAGGGTGCCTTCCCCATCATGGAAACCAATGGGGACACTAAGATGAAAAATATAAGCCCCTCTGCCCTACCTCATTTCCATAGCCTGACCATAGAGGACCCCGCCACTTCCATGTTTGTGTCTATTATTATATGCCAAACCTATGACTATACAGATGATGAGAAAGGTTAAAACTATTTCCATCTATCCTCAAGGATGCAACATTGCACTGGTTCATGGGTTTACCTGGAGATAGCATCACAACTTGGGCTCAGATACAATAGGCCTTTAACAAAAGATATAGTGAGTATTGTCAGTCAAAGGATACTAAAGAATAAATTTTCAAGATGACCATAGGCCATGATGAATCCTTAGAAGACTACGAAGAAAGATTCCAACTCAGTTACAAAAGGGCTCGGTGCACACTTGACCCTGGGTCACTAAAGCTGGTCTTGTGTAGGGGAGTAATAGAGTATCTTCTGGATACCTTAAATTTCTTAACAGGAGGAGATATCTACCAACTATCCTATGAGGATATCAATATTGTCTTCAAAAACCATTCTAGGGCAGTCAAGAAAAAGGGTAGGGGTATTCAACCTATGGCCAGTACATCATCTTCCAACTCACCCCTCATGGGTGAAATTGGAAACATGATAGAAGATTTCAAAAGTGAGATGTTGCAAACCCTTGCCTTGCAACTGGACACCATGAACATTAAAAGGAATCAGGAGGAAGCAAGGAGATACTTGGCCATCTTCTATCCTAGATGCACTAGGAGGCATCTTAGGAATGAATGTTCGTTGAACTCTATTAAAATCTTCTTGGTATGTGAGGAGAACCACTCCATAGACAAGTGCCCATCTTTACCCAAACTCAAAGTTGTATATCAAGGAGCTAAAGGGGTATCTGAGAAGCTTTGCTACATTAACCAAAGGAGGCCTCTTGGGCCTAGACCATACCAACAGGGCATGCAAGGGTAATCCCATGCATATTAAAACCCCAAACAAACCATAACTATACCTTCTTGGGGACCCCGTGCTCATCCTTCCTGATCTACACTCCCTCCTTGGTCCTATGCATCTCAGTATCATTCCCAGCTAGCCAGCTAGTCATTTCAACCTTATGCTCCACCACAACCTTAGTAGAATACACCACTCTAGGGGTGGAGCCCCCAATACAACAATGCTCTAGCTCTATTGCCTCGACCACCTACCCAACCATAGCTCCTACACTTTGCTTCACCCAGGCAACCCTAGATGCCTGCCTAGCCAAATCTGAACCCGAACAATAGGCAAGCTCAACAAGTATACAATGGAGAGACATCATATCCATCTTATGTTGTGGAAATCCGATATATTAACATGAGATCGAGAAGAGTTATCCCAGATGACCAACCTCCCCCTCCACCTAGGGAGGTTGAGGAAGAAAGAGAGGAAAGAAACCTTAAAGTAAATCAATCCTTTCCTAAGAGATTAACCCAACCACTCTAGCCTACCCCAGAAATGATTAAAGTTTTGGGAGAATTGAAAAATCTATGTGTAAAGATCCCCCTTCTCCAAGCAATAAATGATGTTCCCATTTACCATAAGTTGGTTAAGAAGAAGTGCTTCAAGCATCTAGGGAGGTGAAAAAGGGATGCTCCTACCATTAATGTCATTGGTAGTTGTCCGACTTAACGTTGGGCCGAGTAATATGTCCAAAATATTTGGACCATATAAGCCCTGTAGTAGATGTGCACGTTAATGGCACCATTGTCCCACACACTCTGGTCGATCTTGGGGTTGCCATTAATGTGATTACAAAGGACACCATGCTTAAGCTCAACCTCCAAGGTTCATTGAGGAAGACCACAATAGTTCTGCAACTTGCATCTCGTTCCATAGTAACCCCTGAGGGAATTGTGGAGGATGTGATGGTCTCCATTGACTCTTGGGAGTACCCTGCAAATTTCCTAGTTCTCCAGCCTAACTCTAAGCTTATTGGTTATCCTATCATCCTTGGGAGGCCATGGTTGGCCACTATCGATGCTTACATTAGCTTCAAAGCTGGGAATATGACCATCAAGAATGGGCATATGTCCAAGCAGTTAGTCCTATACTCTCCTGCTCAACCTTCTCTAGAGCATGATTTACCTCTATGGTTGGAGGAGGAGGAAGAAGATGAAGTTTATTCAACCCAACATTATTCTTTGGAAGTAACCATGGGAAGAGGACAACAAAATGGGGATGACTTGATTGAACACCTGCTCCAAAGTCCAACTCTTCATTCATTACCTTCAGAAGAAGTAGTAAAGGGAACCTGGAAAAATCATCCAATTGACTTATGCTTGGTCGATTCCAACCCACTCTGTGTCAAAACCATAAAATTCGGCCCATATAGAACCTTGAAAATCAATCCATCTCTTTATGCACTCAAAGAGGAGAATCTATGCAATATGTTAAATGAAAATTTGGAAGCCTTCAACTGGAGTTACAAGGAAATGAAGGGATTACACCCCTCAATGTGTACTCACCACATATACATCAAAGAAGGTTGCAAGTTAGTTCGGAAACCACAAAGGAGGATTAGTCCAACTCTTAAGGATATAGTGAAAGAAGAATTGCAAAAACTGATAGATGTATGATTCATTTACCCTATCTTCGACAGTGGGTGGGTCTCTCCTCCGGTGTTAGTTCCCAAGAAAAATGGTAAGTGGAGGATTTGTGTCAATTATAGGGAGTTAAACAAAGCCACGAAGAAGGATCATTTTCTACTACCCTTCATTAACCAAGTGCTAGATGGCCTAGCAGGAAAAAGGTTTTTCTCTTTCCTAGATGGATTCAGTGGGTACAACCAAATCTAGATCTACCCAGAAGACCAGGATAAGACCACGTTCACCTGTCCTGGGGGTAATTGTTCCTATAGGGTCCTTCCTTTTTTCCTATGCAATGCTCCTACCACTTTCTAGAGAGAAATATTGAGTATTTTCATCGAATTAGTCCATGATGCGGTGGAGATTTATATGGATGATTTTTACACCTTATGGCTCTGATTTTCAAGAAGCCCTATCTAACATAGGCAAAGTACTACACAAGTGCAATTGCAATGAACCTGTCTCTCTTTTGTGAAAAATGTGAATTCCTAATGACTGCGGGGACCGTGCTAGGTCATTCAATATCTCGGCAAGGAATGCAGTTGGTCCCAAACAAAATAGCCATCATCCAAAAGGTCCCACCTCCTCAAAAGAAGAGAGATGTCAGAAGTTTCCTAGGGTTAGTTGGATACTACCAAAGGTTCATAAATGACTTTAGCAAGTTGGTCTCTCCTTTATTTGGTTTGTTGGCCAAAGAATCTGACTTTATATGGTCAAAAAGATGTCAAGAGGGCTTAGAGATTCTAAAGGATAAGTTAACTATTGCACCAATTCTCCCAGAGCCAAATTGGGCCCTCCCCTTTCATATTCATGTTGATGCCTCACACAAAGCCATAGGAGTAGGCCTAGTTCAAATAGATGAGAAACTACCTTATTCTATCTATTTTATTAGTAAGAAGTTATCAAAAGTTGAACTAAATTATATAGTGATCGAAAAGGAACTCCTGGCTTTTGTGCATTCATTAAACAACTTTAGGCATTACAATGCAGGCTATCAAACATTTGTGCATACTGACCATGTTGCAATCAGATATTTAATGAAGAAGCCATATGTGAATGATTGAATTATAAGATGGTTACTTTTGTTACAACAGTTTGATCTAACCATTGTTGATAATCCTCGTAAGGAAAATGTTGTTGCAGACATTTTATCTAGGGTAAATTTGCCTACTGGTGAAGAAGGAATGGTGGATGACTAGTTACTAGGTGAGCAATTATTTTCTATTTCAATTCTCTCTCCATGGTTTGATGATATAGCAAGCTATTTGGCATCATCACAGTTCCCACCAAACTTGCCCTCTGAAGAAAAGATCAAGAAAGTCAGGAAAAGCACCCCCTTCACTTGGATTGGGGGCAATCTTTTCAAACTTGGCCTAGGTCAAATCTTGAGAAGGTGTGTCAGGGAAGAGGAAGTCTTTGACATCCTTTTAACCTACCATGATGGGCCTTGTGGAGGTCACTTTGCAGCAAGGAGGGAAGCATTCAAAGTGTTACAAGAAGGCTATTATTGGCCCACTATTCATCAGGATGTAAAAAAATACACTAGTCAGTGTGATGAGTGCTAGAGGATGGGAAGGCCTACTTCGAGAGATGAAATGCCTCTCAAACATCAAGTGACTTTTGAGCCATTTGACAAGTGGGGCATGGACTTCATTGGGCATATTGACCATCCTTCAAAGCAAAAATACTACATTATTGTATGTGCTGATTATTTGACTAAGTGGGTTGAAACCAAGGCAAATAATGTAGCAATAGAAGACAAGGTGGCTAAGTTCCTAAGGGAGAATGTATTCTACAAATTTGGGTACCGTAGAGAGCTGGTCACAGACCAAGGTAGCTAGTTTACCTCCAACATGATCGAAGACTTGCTCAACCATCATAAGATAAAGCATAGGACCTACACTCCCTATCATCCACAAGCTAATGGGCAAGTGGAGGTGACCAACAGAGCACTGGAGGACATCTTAACAAAGGTGGTGAGCAGCAGCAGGAAGGATTGGGAAGAAAGGCTAGTTGAGGCTACCTAGGCCTATAATACCACAAGTAAGACCACCACTTGATTCACACCCTATGAGCTAGTCTATGGGAAAAAAGCCCCGATATCCATTGAATTTGAATATAACACATTAAGGATGGCATCCTAACTAGATTTGGATCTCAGTAGTGAATATAAAGAGAGATTGTTCCAATTGAATGGCTTGGATGAATTCAGAATGCAAGCCCTCCTACATACAAAGGTAGTTCAACTTTAGAGGAAGATATGGCATGATAAAAATATCAAGGAGAAGCAATTTCAAGAAGGCGATTGGGCATTGTTATATGATTCTAGGTATAAGGACTTCAAGGATAGGTGAAGGACAAGAATGCTCAGACCTTATGTTGTGGAGAGATGCCATGATAATGGTTCAGTGAAAATCAGAACCATAGATGAAGAAGCCATTCCTTTGCTTGTTAAAGGATGCCAATTGAAAATGTATAAGAGAACTTTATCAAAACAAGAGTTCGTTGATGATATCAAAAAGACAGTGATGATACTGGATCAAGTTCTAGCTCCTTCCTCATCAAGTCACTAAGGAAAAAGAAAAAAGAATAAGGACTTAGGCGAAAACCTCCATGAGGCACCCAAGTCCCATCCTTGGGTTAAAAAACTCTTGGGGCGACCTAGTGATGAAAAAAAAGAGAATAAGAAGATCCCTAGGTGAAAACCTTCCTTGAGGTGCCCAGGGCAAACAGCTAGGGTGAAAACCTCTCTGAGGCAGCATAGTTGTTTTTCAATATATATATATATATATATATATATATATATATATATTATATTTATTATTTTTCATGAAAATTCCATTTACAGGTGGGTGAGAAGGACAACTAAGCAGCAAAAGAGGATCCCAAGGAGACCCTTGCTACTCACATATTCATTTTTCACTGCTTACCATGCATCCCTCCATCATTTTTGTCATTTTTCCACTGCATTGCTTTGATTTATACAAAGACTATGTTTTCTATAGGATCCCCTCAAAACCTATAGGATGATCCTGTAGAAACTATAGTGACCCAAAAATCCTACAGGAAGAAATCCAATGGAAAATGATGGATGTTAGGTCCCTAAAATCCACCCTCTCCATCATCTAGCACCTCACCTCTTCCATCATCATCATTCTTGCACTCATCATTCAAGAAAAAAGATTGGTTTCAACAGTTTTTTCAGTATTCATAAAAAAATGGAAACCGATAGGAGTAAAGAGCATCAACTAAGTATCATTTAATCTCCACACTCCCTCTCATTCTTTCCATCCATGTAACCATCCTCACAGCCCTAGCAAGAAAAATTATTAAAGAATTTTGATGGAGAAGCAACTACAGGAAATCCTGTAGCAGCCTATCCCACAAAATGCCAATCACGCCAACAACAAGTCTTCACTAGGATGATCCAGGAGCTACAAAGCAATAGCATCAGATCTTCAACCATAAATACCTACAAAAATAGAGAAACCATTCGCTGACAATAAGAGGAGGAAGAAGAATGGTATGCAGAAAATATACCCAGTAGCATCTCTGGTCTTCAACAACTGCATCATAGCATTGAAACCATAGGTAAGTATCCCTCTCGCTCTCTGATATGCATCATGTAGTCAAAAATTGAAAGGGTTATGAGATAGTTTGTTTATAAGTGCAAATGTGGCCAGTTAACTTGGCCACCTTCATTCAATCACATGCACAACTAAGTGTCCTCTCACATGCAGCTACAGTCAACTCAAAGATAGAGAAGGAGTAGGACAAAAAGCGGTTAAAGTACGAATCTACGAGGTGGGAGCTGATTACGAGGAGTGGGAAATGATGAGGTGCTAGTGGGGACCAACGGTCCAAAAATGGTAACGTACCTTTGCTTCCATCACACCACCTCACCCCGAATCACCATAAGAGTAAATAAAACATCATTCCCATGAATTCATGCATTTCACCTCCTCGAAACTCCCTCACTCAAGTCACTCTCATAACCCAGGCCACACACCGGAAGCAAAGATCCAGTGTTCACTGCACAGGAATTCCTATAGGATATGCAGAGACTATCTACAAGATTGGTAGAGAAGAGTTCAGAAGGGATATCACGGGAGTTGGCCACTACAACTAGTCTAAAGAGGTAGGCTCTAAAATGATATTCCCCTTTGCAAGTAAATGATCCAAGGATACTCTAAATTTGAGTGAATTTAGCAACTTTGTAATGGGAATTAAATACACAGTCATCTCTGTTTTGCAACTGCATTTGAAAAAGTTGTTTCAACCCTCTCATTTTCTCCTCAAGCTTCAGCAACAAGATGACAGGAGGGTTTAATAGGAGAGAGCCCACAAACACTGTGAGAATCCAACAACACCCCCAAGTGCTTGAAATCCTAACAAGACATAATTGGATGGGGTTTTTCGAAAAATTTAGAGGGTATGATGATGAGGTGGCTCAAGAATTTTCTCTCTCCCTCAGTCCACAAACCAGAATACATGCCGCTATTGTAATAAGGGGCCTCACTATAGATCTCACCCCCAAGCTCATCAACAGGGTCACCACACTTCCCCTAGGAGTCCCATGGATAAAAGAAGACAAAGGAGATAGCCAGGTTTCCAAAAGAAAATTCTTTTTAGAAGGTGAGGAACCCACTGAGGACAAGAATGGAGTCAGGAGGGACAATTTGCCACATCCATTAAGTGAGGTAGGCTACCAACTAATCAAATACATCTCACATGAGGGTAGATATATTGTTGTCTATCGCTATCATTTCAGGATCCTTGAAGAACTAAGATTTGGAGTAGAAACACCCCCTCACCAAAGGCTCAACATACCATATTTCTTGCTTCAATCACTCAGAGACTCAAGCATCAAAGTGAAGGAGTGAAATTCCCAACAATTATGTAAGAACTATGAATAATTTAAACAATTATTCCCTATGAACAGAATATGAAATAACAGAATATTATAGCCATTGCAAAGACAGTAAAGGCTTCTAAAATTAAACATCATGATCCTATGATAAAATTCCTAAATTTTATAAATTTAACTAATAGAAGCAATGGGAGTACTTACCTATAATCCTACGGTCAATGATGCTTCAAACTACTCCTGCTTCGGTTACCAAAAGATTGAAACCACCCAGCCAAACTGAGCAGAGCCTCACTACTCAGTCTAGTAAACTTCTCAGTTGAAGCAGATTGTTCCCTTGTGCTTAGAAACCTCAGAACAAGCAAGGCCCAACTATTCCTGATGATAAACAAACTCTCTGTGTATAAACTTTCCTCCTTTGTTCCCCCCCTACCTCCAACTGTCCCTTCCTTCTTATAAGTTTTCATTTACTGACATCCTCCATCATCATGTCCAAAGTATGATATGTGTTGACTTCAATAAACAAAATCTGGTTTTATTTTATTTGAATATCTTAATTTGAAATAAAGTTTATTTATTTATCTTAATGATTTAATTTTAATTTATTTAATTTACAATTTATAATTTTATTAATTTTACTGGATTTCATAAATTTTAATTTACTATAAGTGTGGTCATTACAAACCATCTCACCATGGGTTGATTAGGATCCTCATTGAAGATTCCCTACAAAACCTCAGAACCCCTGTTGAAAATAGCAACAAGAAATGATAAAAATAGAGTCTAGAATATTACAATTTTAATTTGTCCTTGAATTAAAATTCGAATTTAGTCTCACTGGCTACTTGAGAAATAATTAATTAATTCATCTTGAGTTAATTAGTTGGATAAATTCAAGTTAGAAGTCTTTCTAAAGTCAAGCAACAATTTTCCCTTAAATTAAGGAGATACGATTGAGTTATATTTGAGTTGTAATTAGTTAGCTCAGTTTACTGAAATAAGTCCAGTTAAACTAGTTCCAAACTATTTGAGGAACTAATTGTGAGTTATCAATCAATTGATGCATACATGCACTCAACCAGTGTACTCCAAATAACTGAAGATTCCCTTGACAGAAACTCATGCATGTCTATTCTGAGAAAGAACCAGTTGAGCTAAATGTCAAGGACAGGTTACTATTAGTTGCATGTGTTTTCCTATAAATGAAACTCATCCATGCAATCAAGGGAAGGTTCCTTGAGGATTGTGCAGTTATGACAGTGTGTTAGAGTAGTCTGTGAAAGTAGTGTTACACTTGGTGATGGAGATCATCCCAAAGGTAATTGTGCAAGGAAATAGGAGGCTTGGAGGGCAGAGAGGAAGGCTTGTGAGAAACTTTGTTTCCCTGTGAGCATACAGGAGGATTGTACTGAGAGCTAGCTAGCTGTGAGAGCTAAGGCTTTATATAATTATGATGTATTACCACCTTGTATGATAATACAAATAGTGGTTTTTTTAGCTGAGGCTTTCCCCAACGTATTTTCATGTGTATTTTGCATTTATTCTTCTTCTTTTGGTTATATGTGTTCAGCTCTGATTCAACTCGATCTTTAAGATTTCACAAGTTTGATAGTAGAAGTAGATTATAGTACTTTTGTTTGCTATATTGCATTATCAAGTTAATCTACAATAAGGTTTTCTACATCGATCACAAAGGTAGATTTGTAGAGAATTTGTAGGAAATTCTACATGGTATCATATCTAGGTGATCTATAGGGAAATTTCTACATGGTATCAGAGCATCGTTTATCGGAGTTGTGAACAGTATACGGAGAAGAGAATTCGAAGTTTGAAGTTTTGGGTTGCAGGTGCAAATTGAATTCATATCATACTTCAGGTTGGCCAATGGCATTCTATGGCTTGAGACTCGAGTATGTCCTTGGAAGGAAGGTCAAATTACATGGCATGGAAATATCACATGGAGGCTGTATTAAAAGACAATGGCTTGAAGGATTTCATTGATCAAGAAATCCCAAAGTCAGGTTCAACTAATGCACAAGAGTTAGTTGAGTGGAAGAAATTTTTGGTGAGGGCGAGATGGATCATCTTTGAGGGAGTTCGAGACCATATTGTCTCGAGTCTCCATGGGAAGGATACTCCATATTCAATGTGGAAGACATTGAATGACCTCTACCAAAACAATACTGACCAAATGAAACTGGCGCTCAAGGATAAGCTTCGAAGAATCAAGATGGAGAACAACGATACTATTTCCACATATCTAAACAAGCTCACCACTTGCAGAGACGAGCTTGGTAGTGTGGGAATAACTACTGCCAATGATGATATGGTGAGCCTCGCTCTCCTTGGCCTTCCAAAGAGCTGGAATAACTACTAGGGCTCTGTGAATGGAAGGGAGAAAATATCGAATTGGGAACGACTGTGGTTGGTTCTCATGCAAGAGGAGATCAGGAGGAGCACACGAGATGGTTCTTCATCCAAGGATGATGGTGAAGAAAATCTAGCCTTAGCGAGTAAGGCAAGGAAAGGGAAGGGGAAGATGTCCCATGAAGAAGGTTGACAAGTCTAAAGAGAGATGCTTTCATTGTCACGAGATGGGTCATTATGCAACTAATTTCCCATTGAAGAAGTCCAAGAAGGGATCCTCAGAAGGATCGAAAGGTGAGGCATTAGCGTCTCAGTTCGAAATGGACTGTACCCTCATTGGATGCATGGTGTCATCGATGATGGGCTATGGTTGGTATCTTGATCGTGGAGCCTCATTCCACATGACCGGCGATAAAATTTTATTCAGTGCCTTGGAGGAGAAAGACCTCAAGATGTGCATAGGGATGGGTGACAATGAAAGGTATAGTGTTTTAGGAGAGGGCATGGTTTCTTTTTAGAGGGAGCATGGAGCTCCTATCACCTTGACAGATGTGAAGTATGTGCCTAGACTGAAGAAGAACTTGGTATCAGTCGTGATGTTGGAGGATAAAGGCTATGATGTTGTCTTTAGTAAAGGAAAGGCATTCTTTAGACACATCACCATGAGATAGGTGAAACATATCGATTCACAAGTTAAGAGTATGTATGCTCTTGACGTTCAAGATGCATGAAAATCCTTGAGGAGCAAGGCAAATTTTAGAGACTTGGTGGTTGAGAGGGAGAGTAAATTACCTCTCAACATGTAGTCCCAGAAGAAGTCTCAGATAATTATGGAGGAGCCACAATTGGAGAAGTGGGCAGAGGGATCACATGCAACCACACCTCCAGGTGTGAGGTGGGGTGATGTGAAGTGATAGCCTCATGAATGCTGAAATTGCGTAGGGTCCATTGAGAAGTTTTATCTCATGGATCATACCTTGCTATGGGAGCCCAAAGTACATAGTAGCAAGAGGAATCAGTGGGATTGATGCAGTCAGAGATGAAAGTGACAGAGGTTAGAGCAGTCAGATACTGAAGAGAGTAGAGAAGGATTGACAACAATGCAGAAAGGCAGAGTCAGCTAAAGCGCAAAGTTTTTCAGTGGACAGAGGCAATAGTAGTCAGAAACTTTGATGACAGATGCATCATATTGATTCAGGTTGGATGTTTTTTTCTTTCTAGAGTTGCTGGACAAACAACAATTGAGAGAAGTGTTGCATGCATAACATTCTAAAGGTTTAGGACCAGGATCGAGTTGAATTCCTTTCTTGTTGAGAGGGAGTGTTGAAAATAGCAACAAGAAATGATAAAAATAGAATCCAAAATATTCCAATTTTAATTTGTCCTTGAATTGAAATTGTGAATTATAATTCGAATTTAGTCTCACCAGTTGCCTGGAAAATAATTAATTAATTCATCTTGAGTTAATTAGTTGGACAAATTCAAGTTAGAAGTCTTTCTAAAGTCATGCAATATTTATCCCTTAAGTTAAGGAGATTATACCTTAATTAAGGAGATAAGATTGAGTTATATATGAGTTGTAATTAGTTAGCTCAATTTACTAAGTTAATTCTAGTTAAATTAGTTCCAAACCATTTGAGGAACTAATTGTGAGTTATCAGTCAGTTGATGCATGCATGCACTCAACTAGTGTACTCCAGATAATTGATGATTCCCTCATCAGAAGCTCATGCATGTCTATTATGATAAAGACCCAGTTGAGATAAATGTCAAGGACAAGTTACTATCAGTTGCATGTGTTTTCCTATAAAGGAAACTCATCCATGCAATCAAGCAAAGGTTCCTTGAGGATTGTGCAGTTCTGATAGTGTGTTAGAGTAGTGTTACATTGTGTGAAGGAGATCATCCCAGAGGTAATTGCGCAAGGAAATAGGAGGCTAAGAGGGTAGATAGGAAGGCTTGTGAGAAGCTTTGTTTTCCTATGAGCATCCAGGAGGATTGTATTGAGAGTTCTCTAGCTGTGAAAGCTAAGGCTTTGCATAATTTTGATGCATTTCCACCTTGTATGATAAGACAAATAGTGGGGTTTTTAGCTGAGGCTTTCCACAAAGTAGTTTCATGTGTATTGTGCATTTATTCTTCTTCTTTTGGTTATATGTGTTCAGCTTTGATTTAGCTCGATCTTTAAGCTTCCACAAGTTTGATAGTAGAAGTAGATTATAGTATTTTTCTTTGGTATATTGCATTATCAAGTTAATCTATAGTGAGATTTTCTACATAGATCACAAAGGTAGATTTATAGATAATTTGTAGGAAATTCTACAACCCCTATAACATGGTCAATTTTCAGAGACATGCTAGCAGAGGATGACATCAAAGCTCTCACTTATGATGTTAGTCCTATTGTCAGTAAAAATGAATTAAAACATGAAGACAAAGATAGTAATGGAGGCAAGGATGAGATGGATGAAGAAGGAAATGACTTAGAGGAACATGATGAAGATGAAGAAGAAGAGGGAGAAGAGAAGGAGGATGATGAAGAAACGAAGGAGGAAATTATGGAGGAAAATGATAGAGATGATGAAGATCTATAAGAAGAAGAAGACAAGAAATATAGAGAGGAAGAAGGAAATAAAACAGAGGGGATAGAATAAAAGGAGGAGTTGCCTAGGGTCTCTCCATAGGCCACTGAGAGAGAGGTAGTAGCTACGCTCACCGAACTCAGCACCCCAATCAAGAAAAAAGGAAAAAGGCATAGGCAGACCCCACTATATTTGAGGACAAGAAAGAGCACAAGAATAAGACAGGGGAAGCCACAAACATCAACCAAAATTCCTATTGAGATTGAATATTCCCATACACAAAAGACAAAATGCCTTCCCCTAAGTCCCCGATCACCTATGTAAGGAGGCCTACTACTAGATCAACTTCCTCAAAGGGTAAGGCAATCTTATAGGATCCACAGAAAAATCTATAAGAAGTGAAAACATTCCTACATGATACTTTGTTGAATCTATAGGAGGCACATAAATTGGAAGAAAGGTAAGGGAGCAACAAGAAGCTAAAGAGGAGGATTCGGAGAGAAAATAACCTAGCCCCCAACCTAACATGGACTCCTCTTATCAGTTTATTGAAGGAGACAGGGTCATACCTCAAAAATTTTCCATCCCATTGTTCTTCGAGCTTGAGAAGGAGAGGGTTAAAACTCGTTGATGGGTGCCAATCACCAAATGGAAGGGGGTAGAAGATGTAGAAAATAGCAACAAGAAATGATAAATATAGAAGTACCAAAAATACCATTGCTATAAATAGAATTTCAGGATACATTCCAATTTTAGTTAGTCCCTGAACTAAAATTGAGAATTAAAATTCAAATTTGATCTTAGCAGCTGTTTGAAAAATAATTAATTAATTCATCTTGAGTTAATTAGTTGGAGAAAATCAAACATGAAGTCTATGTGAAGAAATGAAACAGTTTTCCCTTTGATTGAGGATGTTATCCATTGATTAAGGAGATCAGGATGAGTTTTACTTTGAGTTTTAATTAGTTAGCTCAGTTAACTAAGTTAAGTCTAGTTAGATTAGTTCCAACAGTTTGTGGAACTGATTGTGAGTTCAGTTAGTTAATGCATGCATGCATGTAACTACTGTACTTTAGATAACTTAATATTCTCTCATAAATAACTCATGCATCTCAGTTCAGTCAGATACCCAGTTGAGATCAAATGATGGGACAATGTACTATCAGTTGCAGGAATACTCCATTGAGGATATCTCTTGCATGCAGAAGGAATTCATTCATTGGAGATTATGTAGTTACTTCTAAGTTTGGTGAGTTGTGTGAGTGTTGAATTCTCATAGGCGGTAGCCAAAGGACCCAAGAGAAACTGCACAAGGAAATAGGAGGCTTTGAAGACTGAAGGAAGGAATATGTTTTGTCTATTCTGTCTATGAGTAGTAGTGAGGGATTGTACTGAGAGTTGGATAGCTTATGAGCCATAGTTTGTGTAATCCTGAGATATTTCCACTTCTATGATAATACAGATAGTGGGGTTTTTAGATGAGGCTTTCCCCAGAGTATTCTTATGTGTTCATATGTGATTGATTTCTCATTCTCTATTATATGTGTTTTATTTGATCTTGCTTAAAATTGATTAAGCTTCCACAAGTCGGTTTGTAGAAGTAGATCAAGTATTTTGCTTTAGAATATTGCATTATCATGTGATCTACAGTGGGAAATTCTACATGCTATTAGACCAAAGGTGATCAAAGTGAAGAATAGTATACAAAGAAGGGAGAAGTTCGAAGTTTGAAGATCCTGATTAGAGAAATAAACTTCTTATCACATCTCAAATTTCACTAATGCCGTTCAACGATTTGAGACTCGAGTATGCCCTTGATGGCAGCTCGAATTATATAGCCTGGAAGGATCACATGGAAGTAGTATTAGAGGACAACGGTTTGAAGGAATTCATTGATCAAGAAGTCCCCAAGCCAGCTACTGCTAATGCCTAAGATTTGGCAGAATGGAAGAAGTGTGTAGCTAGAGCGAGGAGGATCCTTCTGGAGGGAGTTCGAGACCACATTTTATTGAGTCTCCATGGGAAGGAGACACCATTTTCAATGTGGAAAACGTTGAAGGATCTATATCAGAATAGCAGCGATTAGAGAAATCTGGCACTGAAAGACAAGCTTCGAAAAATAAAGTGTGAAAAGGGTGACACGATCTCTACATATCTAAACAAGCTCACCACCTGTAGGGATGAGATTGGAAGTGTAGGGATCATGACAGCCGATGATGACATGGTGAGTCCTTCTCTCCTCAGTCTTCCTAAGAGCTGGCATAGCTACCAAGACTCAGTAAATGGAAAAAAGAAACTGTCAGATTGGGAACAACTTTGGTTAGATCTGATGCAGGAGGAGATAAGAAGAAGCACCAAACATGGATCTTCATCAAAGCAAGATATGAAGAAAATCTAGCCTTAGCAAGTAAGGTGAGGAAAGGGAAAGGGAAGGTGTCCCATTCCAAATCAAGTTCTTCCCATGGTGGGAAGAAGATTGAAAAATCGAAAGCGAGATGCTTTCATTGTCATGAGGTGGCCCATTATGCTACAAATTTTCCGTAGAAGAAATCCAAGAAGGGATCCTCAAAAGGATTAGATGGTGAGGCACTAGCCTAGAAGTTCGAATTGGATTTCACCCTCATTGCATGCATGATTTCATTGATGGTGGGTTGTGTTTGGTACCTGGACAATGGAGCCTCATTCCACATGACCAGTGATAAGAATCTATTCAGCACCTTGGAGGAGAAGGACCTCCAGATGTGCATCGAGATGGGCGATGATGGAAAGTACCGTGTTTCAGGTGAAGGTACGGTTGTGTTTTAGAGGGAGAACTGATGTAAAGTATGTGCCTGTTCTAAAGAAGAATCTTGTGTCCATCGCTATGTTGGAAGATAAAGGCTATGATGTAGTCTTTAGTAAAGGAAAGGCATTCCTTAGGCATATCGGCACTGGACAAACCAAGAGGCTTGGGATTCGAGTAAGGAATCTCTACAAGCTAGAGGTAGATGAATGTGTTGCATTGAGTTCCAAAGCAAAGTTGGTGCAGAGCCAAGATATTGGCAAGCTATGGCATAGAAGATTGGGCCACTTGCAGCATGGGGCCTTGAAGATTATGCAACAGATTTCTACCAGACTTCCCAAGGTTAAACTAGAGCAAGTGGATACATGCAAAGGTTGTACCTTGGGTATGTATGCAAAATCTTCCTTTCAAGATCGAGATAGTAGAGCTGGAGAAATCCTAGAACGAGTTCATACAGATGTGTGTGGACCATTCTCTACAGCATCCACCGGTAAACAAAGGTACTATGTTATTTTTGTTGATGATTTTTCTCGTAGATGTTGGATCTACTTCATGCAGTAGAAGGAACAAACCTTCTCAAGGTTTTGTGAGTTTAAAGCCTTGGTAGAGAAAGAATCTGGAAAGAAAATAAGGGCCTTGTGAAGCAACAATGGTGGAGAGTATGTCTCCCAATAGTTTAAGGACTTCTGTGCAGCAAAAGGAATTAAATGGGAGTTTATGGAACCCCATAACTGATAGTTGAATGGGGTGGCCGAAAGGAATAATAGATCGGTTGTGGGAGCAGCTTGGGTGATTCTGCATGACCAAAGCCTACCACTTCATTTGTGGGCTGAGGTATGCAATACAACAATATACTTGTAGAATAGAAGACCACATCGTATACTGGGGATGAAGACACCAGTGGAGGCCTTTTCCGGGAAGAGACCAGATGTGAGTCACTTCAGGATCTTTGGATCATGGGTTTATTTCCATGTGACCAAAGATTCCCGGAAGAAGCTGGATCAAACAACTAAGTTGGGGATACTTGTGGGGTACTCTGATACACCCCACAATTATTAGGTGTTCTTGCCTACCAGTCAAAGGACAGTGGTATGCAGAGATTTGAAGTTTGATTAGTAGAAGGCCATGTGAGTTTCCCTTGAGAGGGAGATCAACTTTCATGGTGAGGAGGAACTTTTAGTTCCTAAGGAGGAGGAGCCTCAAAATGATGCGGATCAGCCACATGCAGAGGATCCAGGAGTGGAGACATCCATTCATGCAGAGTCTTCCAGAGATGGGTGGAAACGCTCAAGGGAAGCTGATAGATTAGAGATGGATGTGAGAGAGAATGTGGGACAACCATCCTCTCATCGCAGACAAAGGAGATCACCCTAGTGGTACACTACTTACATTTCCCTAGTTGGGGAGTGTCTAGAGACTGAACCATCTTCATTCGAGGAAGCAGTGTAGCAACCAGTTCGGGTTGATGCTATGGTCGAGGAGTACGACTCCATCGTTTAGAACAGTGTTGGGATGTTGTCCCAAGAATGGAGGAAAAGTCAGTGGTGAGTTCCTTATGGCTTTACAAGGTAAAGAAAGCAGCTGATGGGAGTGTTGAGAAACATAAGGCAAGGTTTGTTTCCCATGGTTTCTCATAGGTTGAGGGGATCGACTATGATGAGACTTTTGTTCCCATAGCAAGGTACTCATCTGTCAGATCGATGTTGGCACTATCAACATAAATCGATTCAAATATCCATCAGATGGATGTGAAGACTACATTCCTCAATGGAAAGATTGAGGAAGAGGTGTACATAGAGCAGCCAGAAGGTTTTGAGACCTTCAATCAAGAGTCGCATGTGTGCCAACTCAAGAGAGCTTTATTTGGGCTGAAGCAAGCACCTTGTGCTTGGTACACCGGGATCGATAGCTATTTCAATGGGTTTGGCTTCACAAAAGAGTGAAACGAATGTGAACCTTCACCACATCATGGTAGAAGGTAAGCCATTGATCATTTTTCTTTATGTTGATGATCTGATATTGATAAGTCATGATCAATTGATCAAGTCTTATAAGGAGGGCCTTGCAAGAGAGTTTGAGATGAAAGACATGGGTCTCATGCACTACTTTCTAGGTACAGAAGTGTGGCAAAAGGATGGGGAAGTGTTTGTGTCTCAAGGCATGTATGCCAATGAGATACTTGGGCGATTCCACATTGAGAAGTGCAAGCCCATGCAGACTCCTCTAGCTGGTAACTGGCGGAAGGAGGATGCTCCTTCAGGTGAAGTAGTAGCTACTACTGTTTATCAGTATCTTGTGGTTTCATTGATGTATCTTGTGAACACATGACCATATTTTTGCTTTGTGGTGAACCAGCTGAGTCAAGCTATGGTTCAGCCTACCAAGTTGTTTTGGAAGGCAATGAAGCATGTGCTGAGATAACTTAGAGGCACATCCTAGTATGGATTATGGTACAGACGGACAGAGGGAGTGAAGATTCAGGGCTTCATAGATGGATAGAGGGAGTGAGGCTTCATGGCCTCACAAATGCAGATTGGGCAAGGAGTCCATCAGACCAGAAGAGCACTTCAGGAGGAATTTTCAACCTTGGTTTAGCTACAGTTTCTTGGTACAACAGGAAATAGAGGTTAGTTGCACTTAGCTCAATAGAGGCTGAATACATGGCTGCCAGTTAGGCAGAATGTGAGGCCATTTGGATGCGGAAAATTCCAATTGGATTGTTTGGTCAGAGGATGGATCCAACTAAGATCTATTGCAATAATCAAAGTTGTATCAAACTCTCTGAGAATCTAGTATTTCATGATAGGTCCAAGCACATTGATATCTGGTATCATCATCTTTGAGACTATGTGGTCAAGAGGATCGTGTTGTTGCTATATGTTTTGACCGAGGAACAGGATATAGATATTTTGACTAAGGCATTGTCAAAATGCAAGTTTGAGTTCCACATCGACAGGATTGGGGTGACAGATAATCCCCTTCTTGTTGAGAGGGAGTGTTAAAAATAACAACAAGAAATGCTAAATACAGATGTGCTGAAAATAGCATTGCTATAAATAGAATTTCGGGATACATTCCAATTTTAGTTAGTCCCTAAACTGAATTTGAGAATTAGAATTAGAATTTGATCTCAACAGTTGTTTGAAAAATAATGAATTAATTCATCTTGAGTTAATTAGTTGGATAAAATCAAACATGAAGTCTATGTGAAGACATGCAACAATTTTCCCTTTGATTGAGGAAGTTATCCCTTGATTAAGGAGATCATGATGAGCTGTAATTAGTTAGATCAGTTAACTGAGTTAAGTCTAGTTAGATGAGTTCCAATAGTTTGTGGAATTGATTGTGAGTTCAGTTAGTTAATGCATGTAATTACTGTCGTTTAGATAACTAAATATTTTGTCATAAATAACTCATGCATGTCAATTCAGTCAGAGACCTAGTTGAGATCATATGATGGGACAAAGTACTATCAGTTGCAGGAGTATTCCATTGAGGATATCTCTTGCATGCAAAAGGAATTCATTCCTTGGAGATTCCGCAGTTACTTCTTAGTTTGGTTAGTTGTGTGAGAGGTGAATTCACACAGGTGGCAGCCAGAGGACCTAGGAGAAACTGTGCAAGGAAATAGGAGGCTTGGAGGATTGAAGGAAGGCATATGTGATGTCTATTCTGTCTATGAGTAGTAGTGAGGGATTGTACTGAGAGTTGGATAGCTTATGAGCCAAAGCTTTGTGTCATCCTAATATATTTCCACTTGTAGCATAATACAGATAGCAGGGTTTTTAGCTGAGGCTTTCCCTAGTGTATTCTTTTGTGTTCATGTGTGATTGATTTTTCATGCTTTGTTATATGTGTTCTATTTGATCTTGCTCCAAATCGATTAAGCTTCCACAAGTTTGTTTGTATAAGTAGATTAAGTATTTTGCTTTAATATATTGCGTTATCAGGTGATATACAGTGATAAAGTACATAAGACATTGGGCACATGGAGGAGAAACTCAAAGAAATGGGCAGAGAACTAAGTGGCTTAAGGGACAAAGAAGCTATAATGAGAAATCAACTAGAGATAGAAAATGCATGGTGGAGGGGACAACTACAAGAAAGAGATAACCAACTAGCATGTATGGCCAGCCTCTCCTTGGCGAATCTAGTGTAGGATGCCAACTAAATATTATGCTCTCTAACTCAAACAAAAATGGTTGTAGTATCATATTAAGGCACTAGCACAGAGGGGAACCATGCCATTTCATGACTACAAGCAATTTATTGATCTTTGTGATCAAAGTACATTAGAGGATAGAGCCAAAATGGCTGAGTTTTATTTACACAACATGGCCCTCACAAACATGAATGTATGGGACCCAAATGCCATGCTAGGAGATCTACAATTAATGGTTTGGCATCATGGATGAACCATGAGGAGCCAAGGGCTGTAGAGATGAAAATGATATTGGCAAGAGAGCAAACTAAACCTCTTTTGATCAAAGTTTGACAATCAAATCTCATGGCCCTCATTAGTACCCATAATTTGATTGCAGATGACCCTTAGCTGGCACCTAGATATCTTTTTGCCCAGGAGCAAGAAATTTAACATTTTGAGGACATGTTTAGGCTACTAGGAGATGATAGTATACATGATTTCCTAAGAAGATGGAACACACTACCATACAACCTAAAGATAAGAGAATATCGCTCCCCTCAAAGGTTAAGAGAGGCACTCAATAGGACACCTATGTATAAGCAATCTATGCCAAGTTTGAAGGTCAATTGGATAGGCCTAAAACTCACTCTACCACTACTCTTAGGGATGCTATAAGGGATAAAAGAAGAAGAAGAAAAGAGGCAGTAGGAAGAGGTAGAAAAGAAATCAGGCTTCTATGAACAAGAAGAGGAGATCACAGAAGAGGCATGGGATGTGAGAGAGGCTACCAGAGCCATGAAGGATATGGATATTGACTAAGTTGCTAAGAGGTTGAGAAACACTTTTAGTAGGGGGTGATGATGAGCCTCATCATTGGGTAATTATATGGTCCTTAATTCACCTCCTAGATTAGTCAAACCAACTATTCTGATAACTTATTGCATACTTTTGATTATATTTTGTTTAAGAGATGAGTTAGAGTTGGATATTTTGCTTTGTGGTGTAGTGTGCATTTAATACAAGATTAAAGGAGAAAAGCAAGGAATTTTGGCAAAGACCAAGGTAAAAACTTGAATGGGACATAGGAGAGGGATTATAGGAGGTAAATCCTCCTCATTTACTACCCCTCCATTCAAATATTCCTCCATTAGCTTGGAGTGAAAACAACCAAATCATGAGGACTAGAAGGCAATCGAGCAAGTGAAAGACAAAGCACCAGTTTATCTCGAGTTTGGGAGCCGAGCCTCCCTAATTTTAAGGAAGTATTTCATCATCAGGAATTATATGCATGAGTGAATAAGTCAGAACTTGGTAGGTTTTAATAGGTATGGGTAGGGTTGGGATGGGAGTGAATGTTAGCCGACAATTTGGATAATGATATAGTTCATTTTAGTTTTTAATAACTATGTGTATAATTAATTGGTTTATTAAATTTTTATGATTTTAATGGTTTGTGTTTATTTAGTTTATTTGGTAAATTAATTTCATTTAGATTGAGTTATGCTTAAATGAGAAATTATAGTTTATTAAATTTATGATTTTAATCATTTGTGTTTATTTAATTTATTTGGTAAATGAATGTTATTTAGATTGGGTTATGCTTGAATTAGAAAATGTTAATTAATATAAGTTTAATATTATTATGTATGATTAATATTATTGATAAAATATTTTATTTTTAATAAAAAAACAATTTTGTTTTTAATTAATACAATTTTATGTTTTTAATTTAAATCAGATTTTTTTAATGTTTATATTAAAAAGATTTATGTGAATTAATGTAGCATTATAAATTTCATTTATATTCTAATAGAAATTTAATATTATTGCCCTAGAATCATCCTATTAATAATACAAAAAATGAATATTATGTTTTAAATTCAATGAATTATTGTTATAGAATAAATTACCCTTTTTATCTTTTAATGTAGAGGTGAATGAAGATTGAATGTTTATAAATTTTATTATATCTTTGTATGAATAAGAAATTGTTTTAAATATTTCTATTTCATATATATATATATATATTAATGAATGTGAATATTAAAATAGTAATTATGATAAGATATCTTGAGACAAGGGGCACAAATTATCGACAAAAAGGACCATGTATTGGATCACATGGATTTTGGTTTCTCCTCATTAGCTAGACCATTTTTATTAGGATTTAGATTTCCCACTTATATTTTTATGAGTTTCCTACCATTTTTTATCATCATCTTATTTAAATTGAAAATAAAATTCATTCCCATTCAATGAAATTAGGATTTAGATTTCCCACCAATATTTTTATGGGTTTCTTGCCATTTTCTTAGAACTATTTTGTTTAAATTGATAATATAACTCATTCCTATTCAATGAAGTCAGGATTTAGATTTCCCGCCATTTTTATTAGGATTTATAATTCCCACCAATATTTTTAGGGTTTCTTACCAAAAAAAATTAGGACTATTTTATTTAAATTCAGAATATAACTCCTTCCTATTCAATGTCGAAATTAAGATTTAGATTTCCCACCATTTATATTAGGATGTAAATTTCCCACCAATATTTTTAGGGTTTATTACATTTTTTAAGGATTATTTTCTCTAAATTGAGAATAAAACTCCTTCCTATTCAATGAAATTTTCTTTGAAAATACGTTGGAGTATTTTTGTTGAAGTTGTTTGAAGACATGTTGGAGTCTCTTTCTTGGAGTTGCTTTTCCATAGAAGAAGCAAGTTTACCATCAATTAGAGTTCAAGTTATTTGAAGATGTGTTGGAGTCTCTTTGTTGGAGTTGCTTTTCCATATATGAAGTAAGTTTACCATCAATTAGAAAGTCATGCATACGAGGAGAGGAAATGAAAAGAGGTAAATTTATATTTTATAATCATGAATTATTTGAAGTTTTTTTTTTTTTTTAGATCGATTTTAACATTAAGTTTATTAAAAAAATAAATCTATATTTTATGACAATGAATTGTTTGTAGTTAATTTATATGATTTTAAATAGATCATTCCCTTCCCTAAGTTGAAGTTATTTTGCGTTGTGCTTTTACCTAGTCACCATGTTATCATCATATCTCTTGAAAATCACACCCATTTGAGATGAAATATTTTTAGGAGATGAATGGGGATGAAATGAAAACACCCACTCAATTTCAACTCAACATGATGCACGGTTTTTGCGAAATGAGCCATCATCATCTACAACCATTTTGGGGTTTTCTTAAGATTTTTGACTCGCATTGGGCTAACATTTTTTGTGGAGGTGAATTATGATGATGTCAACCTTCTATAAACATTTTAGCCCTTTTGGACTTATCGTTTGGGAGATATACCCAAAATAGAAATGCTCCAGGAGAGTTGTTGCACTTTTGACTCTATTTTTATCATCATTTTCAAAAGATATTTATGACCAAATGGAGATGAATTTCGGAAAACAAAAGGATTTTTTCATTAATTATATAACCATTCACAATAACCCCCTTCAGTGTTTGCATAGGTGTTATGGTTAAAGATATATGAGTTTTTCTTCCTTACTGCTCTTTTCGTTGCGCTTCTTGGCAGTCAGTGTTGAAATCAAGTTTGAAGAGGCTAAAATGATTTTTTTTCATGGTTTAAAGGATCCAGGGTGTTGTGGACATCTCTAAGTCTCTTCATAGATCTTTTGCAACCCTCACAACCTCATTCAGGTCATCAAAATTTCAAGTCAACTATTTGTTGTGCTTCTGCCAAGATTTGTTGTGTTTTTGTGTGACCAACTTCAAGCTTGAATTATGAACAAATGGGAAAGTATTTTTGAAAAAGGAAGGAGGTTTTTGTTAATGTGATAGGATGTGTTAGGGAGTGATAGGGAAACACAGGAGAGCACTAGGTAAAATTAGTGCATGAAAATTAACAAATAAGAGTTTGTGATAGGAAGTGTCAGTGAGATACAGGTGTTCTAAGGGAGTAACAAGGTATGGTAGGCAATGCTAAGGCATGATAGAGGCCAGGGAAACATGCCAATATGTGCCAAGTGCTAGGGTGTACCAACACATGCTAGGGAGTGTTATGGAGTGCCAAGGAAACAAAAGGGATCACTAGTTTCAAATACATAGAAATGAATGAATAAGAGTGTGTGACAGGGAGTGTTAGTGAGTTCTAGGTGTGGTAAGGAGGGAGCAAGAAGATATGTTAGGTAGTGCCAAGGAATGCTATAGTGCCAAGGAAACATACTAAGATGTGCCATGAGCCACAGTGTGCCAATGTGTGCCAGCGAATGTTAGGGATTGCCACAAAAACACAAGGGAGAACTAGTTCAAAATGCATGGAAATAAAGAGATAAGAGTGTGTGATAGGGAGTGTCAACAAGTTCCAAGTGTTCTAAGGAGGGAGTGACAAGGTTATATGCTAGGCACTAGGCAGTGCCAAGGCATTCTAAAGTGCCAGGGCATGTAAGAGTGTTAGGGTGTGCTAGGGAGTGCAAAACATGCCTAGAAATGTAGTGGGTGCTAACACATGCCACATAGGGCTAAGGGATTGTTAGACATGCCATGTTTTATGGAATTTCAAGATGTAAAATGTGTTAGTTCTTTTATGGCCATGGTTGGAAATGAGCCTTGAATTGGTAACTTTTTAAGTGGGATGAGTTGAGATTGGACATGAGTAGCCTAAGATGTGTTATAGGCAGTTATTAGGTGAACAAGGCATAAACTAGTTGTAGTAACTATAACTTGGTTAAGTTGTTGTATTCGGGGCAGGACTTGGTTGGGTTCCAACCAAGTCTAAAAGAAATTTAGGGTAGTTGTGAAGGCATGATAGCTAAGGAGTTCCAGGGCATTCCAGGGAATGAAATGGTGGGCTAACACATGGTAGATAATGTCAATGGATGGTGAGGAGTGTTAGGGAGAGTTAGGGGAATACAAGGGAGAACTAGGTAAAAATGCTTGGAAATGAACAAATAAGAGTGTGTGCCAAGGAGTGTTAGTGAATTTCAGGTGTCCCAACGATGAAGTGTTTTACGAGAAGTTCATAATACAACTTGCAAGAGGCATGACTATGGTTGTGGTAAGGTGTGGACAAAGAAATTTTATAGAAAGGGAAATTTTGGGTTGGGCACAATATTGTTTTACTAATGAATTGGTTGGATTCCCAAGTCGCAAAAAAAGTAAGTTTTATCTGTGAGGGTGTTAGTGTCAGTGAGTTCAGTATGTCACCAATGATCAAATATTCTCTTATAAGGTGTTGTTAGGGTGTCAAGTCTAATTTTTGTCATTTCAGCATGTCCTCAAATAAAAATTTGGTGACTGGCTAGTGTGTCTAGGGCTATTTTCACTCTGTCAAGAATTTCATATGTGGGTCACTTTCATCACCCAGTTGAGTCTATCATCATGGAAAAATCATTAATATAACTTCATTCACATCATCATGGTCCCCATTCATCTCAGTGTCGCCATTAGGTCATTAGGGTTAAGGTCACAAAATCAGTCATTTCATGTATAAGTCTGACACATGAGGAGTAACAATAGATAAATTTGTTCAATAAAACTTGATTTCAAATGTAATTTATGTTTTTAGATTTAATAATGTTCCTAAGTTTCTAAAGTTACAAGAAGAGTTCCTAAGGCTACAAAACTAAAAAAGAAAGTGAATTGGTGAGGTGGGCCATCCTACCTCATTAATCACTTAGACACCAAAAGAAAATGGAGAAGATCTTTCACACTCATTTGCACTTTTCTACCATCCTAGCATTGAGATCCTCCCTCTTATTTGCAAAAAATTGTGATTCCATAGCCCTCACTGGCAAAAATTGACTCTCATTGCATAGAGAGAGCCTTCATTGTGCACCTAGATAGCATGCTCCGCATCAGGACACTTTGTTGCGCAGAGGGCACAGTTGTCCAAAATTATTGTTTGACCACTAAAATTCATTTTCCAAAGCTCCTCTTCAGTCATTTTATCCTCCCGGCTCTATAAAAAGTAATTTTAATGATTTTCATGCCCTCCTTTGCCTCATATGTCAAGAAAATGACCAAATACTTCTTCTTCTAGGGTTTACATGATTTTCATGGTTTTGATCCTGAAATTATGAGTTATTGCCTTAAACCCTAGATTTCTTGTCCCTACACCTTAGTTTGTATCTAATACACCATTTTCATCCATAACAAAGCCTTATTCACTCATTTTCTATCGTTTTCCTCTAAACCCTAATCTACCCTATCTCCTTCTAGGATATGCATGTGTTTTGGATTTTTCCACCCCCTCCCCTCACTCATTTCCCAAAATTCCTTTTTCCCCTACTCGTTGACATCATCCCCTACCCTCCTAAAATTGCTTATAGATTTAGGCAACTCCTAAGTCCATCATACCACCTTGTTCCCTCACAATAGCAAATTTCACTGTTTTTGCTTGCCTTTCACCTAGGGTTTGAAGTATGGAGCCTCACTCATCACCATCAGAGAAGAGGAAGTACAAAAACGGGGGAAGATACTGAGGTTTGAGCCCTATAATTGCAATGAAATCATCTCCTCCCCATTTGTCGTTAAATGCTTTGAAGATGTCAATTGTTTAGGGTTTTGTCAAAGAGTGCAGGAAATACGTTACCATGACCATCTCACAGGTATATTTCCCCTCGCCTTGAAAGAAGACAAGATCACTATTGTAGGGATTGATTTCATGTTTTCAGTGGATACCATCTCTCAAGCTACAGGCATACCAAACCATGGTGAAAACTAGTTCGAAAGCATGCACATAGACCTAGAAGAGTACAAACCCTGATTGAAATCATAATACAAAGGAGCTCACTCACACGTTTTCCCATTCACATACTTGTTGGAGAGATATGAACCATTGATGAAGGTTTTCATGACATTATTCACATTTGAGGGAAAATTTTCTAAGCGATATCAATACCACATAAGACTGCTCATGCACTTTACAACTGATAAATCTTTAAATTTGTCCAGCTACTTGTATAAGAGCCTAACCAAAATGTCTGAAAAGGTACAATTGAAAGGAAAAGTGAATTACCCTAGCATCTTTCACCATAGCCTGATAAAGGTTATAGTACTCCATCATTTGAAATAGAAGAACATGACATGGGACACCTTCATTGAGGCAGCCTTGAAAACACATATAACCACTTCACCAAGCCAACACCAAACCATGTCAGTACAACCCATGGAGGTGGGGTCATCAAGAAAACATGATGAAGTTTCCAAGGAACCTAGGCCTGAGGTGACCAAGACATATTATAGAGGTATAAGCCTTGTGTTTTCTCGTCAAATTGAGGAAGGGCCCTATGCTACTACATCAGCATAATGGGGATCATCATCACATCATGAGGCTTCTTTGCATGATGAGGAGGCCATTGAGCATGAATTTTACCTAGTTGAATCAGAGGCACATGATGAGCATCAAAACCTGCAATAATTCATAAAAGAGAAGGATTCTCATTTCATGGAGCTCAATGACAATTTGGAAAGGGCCAAATTCATCATTTCATTCCTTGAGCAAGAAAACAGTCAACGTAAGGAAAAACAAATAGTCATCAAGAAAGAGAAATTCAAAGCCAAGAAATAAGAGATGAAAGGAAAGGTAGTGGTGGACCATGAGGACACTGAGTAGCATTAAGGACATGTGGCAAGGAAGAGACCAAGGACAATGGGTCTTAGAAAGGCACTTTAGAGGGTAATAAAACAAAAGCCACCAATGGAAGAATTGACATTTGAAGATAGGATTTCCATGGAAATAAATGAGGATAGGGAGGATTTTCATGAAAAAGTCAATTTTGATCTTGTGAATATCCTTGAAAATTCCAACAGTGATAACAAGTTGCCAAAGAAAAGGGCCATCCATTATTACACAAGGAATTAGGTTGCCAAGGTCAAAATCGAGCAGTTGAAGGAAAAACTCAAGGAAACCCTAATCAACCAAGAGGGGAAGGGTAAGTTAGGTTTTCTTTCTGATGAATCCATGATTGCATAAAATACCTCATCAAATATCTCTAGACAAATTTTGGGAGGATTTGGAGAAAATTGCGTTTTTTGGTGCAGACTTGTAATTTTTTTGCAATTTTCTGTCTAGGAGCGCACTGAGCTCACACTGCACTTCTTCCTCAGGGATCCGAATGATGGAAAATTATAATTTTTAGAAATATTATAATCCCCTCTCAAAACCCATTTTCCCATTTTCCTAGTCTCGGGCTCAGTTTTTTAGAAATTTGCAAAAAAGAGGCCAAAAATCACCTTTCTGCCCCTTTTTTTTCCATTTCGCTGCGCACCTGGAGACACACTGGGATAATGGCCATATATTAGCCAAAAATGGGTCATTTTCAATGTACAAATACTCTAAATACATATACACTCTCACATCGGTATTTGGATGTCATAAAGGGACTACAAAATGGCCTCCAACAACTCGATGCATACCTATAAATTTTTGAGATTTGTGTAAATTTTTCACTGTGTAATTTTTTGTAATTCCTAGTTTGACTTTGCTAAGGTGAAAAGGGTGAAGTATATGAATGTGAGGGGTAAAATTAAATGTAAATAATGGGTGGCTATTCTTTGTAATCTATTTTGATGTAAATTTAACCTCATTTATGTGAGAGGTTGTAGTCAAAGTTAATTGTAGAAGTTGTTTTTAACTTCCCTAGACATTAGGGTTTGGTTAAAGCACCTCACGGAATAGTTCCTAGAGTCATGGATTCGACCCCTAAGTGTGGGGAGATGTTGTTTTGTTATTTATGTATTAGTTTCTCAGTGATAGAACAGGTTGGATTTCAGAGGAGAGAACCATTGTAGCTTGTACTTGGACATTTTCTGGAAATCAAAGGACACAATTTGCAACTATTATGTAGGAATTCATCTGCAGTAAACTTGTGATGTTATTTTTTCTCTGTTATAGCTTTATATGAAAGATATTCATCTTCTCTTTCCATTCATCAATTCTTCAATGGTTTTCCTTACAATTTATAAACAAAATTCTTTGCAGAAAGCTCTGTTTTGATGGAAAAATCATTATGTGTTACTTTCTTTCTTGCTTAATGAATTCATGTTTCATGCTTATTAATAATTTTTGCTTCTTCTACACACTACTTTACAGTGACAAGCCATAATATCCATCACAAAAGTAATTCTACCTTGCTCCTTTATATCTTTATTGTTGTAACCCTTTGATCCTCTGACCTAGCTACCTGCTTTTTCTCCCTTATCCAGCAAAAAAACCCTCAATTTTCCAAAACCCACCTGAGCCTCGCTATCTAGCCTAAAATCCTTTACATTCTAGTCATCTCTTGGCTGCAATTTCATAGAGAGAGCCCTCTCTGGTTTGGTAGGGCTAGCTACCAAACTAAAATCTTGGTCTGTGGTTGCCTCCGTCGATCTCGTCATCAACCTGGGACATTGTGGAGCATAAGAGAAGACATGACAATTAGGGAGTGCCAAGGTGTTCTAGTGAATGTAAGGTTACCAAGTCATGGAAAACTTTAATGCTAGTTGTGAGGTCATGACTGCCAAGTTGTGTTAGGGAATGCTAGGGAATGCTAACATGTGCCAGATAATACGAAGACATGTCAAACAATCTAAGATGTGCCAAGTGCTAAGGCATGCCAAGATGTACAAGGGTGTGACAATGCATGCCAAGGATTATCAAGGAAACAAAAGCGAGGAACAAGTTAAATTACAAGGAAATGAGCACATAATATGGTTAATAAGTCATCAATTATCATTTCCATGTGGGACATGCTAGGCACACCAACACTAGCTGCCAATAGGTGCCAAGTGCCAAGTGTCAATGCATTATAAGCACCCAATCTTCCTCTGTTTATTCTCATCTAGTTTCCATTAACTAATCTTAAATATATTTAATATTAAACCATGTCAAAACATACCAAGTCATCTCAACACATGCCAAGCATGCTAATACTTTCCAAGTGCCAACGTGTGTCAGGGAGTGTGATGCATGCTATGAAGTGGTAGAGCATATTGAAGAGTGCTAATTTGTGCTAGAGAGTGCCAATGCATGCTGAGGAGTGTTAGGGAGTAATAGGACAACACAAGGGAAAACTAGGTAAAAATCCATGGAAGTGAATGAATATTAGGGCGTGTCGGGGAGTGTCAATGAGTTTTAGTTGTCGTGCCAAGGAGGGAGTGACAAGGTATGCTAAGCACAGGTAAGGCATGCCAAGGAATATTAGGGAATGTCAAGAAGTGATAGAGTGTGCCAGGGAGTTGCGGGGTGTGCTAACATGTGCCAAATAGTGTCAAGGCATGTGTTATCACCTAAATCTGCCTTAGGCTAAAGGAAGGCAAAATTCAGGGTAACCACAAACCACGCTCAGTCTGGTAGCTAGCCCTACTAGAAAAGGAAAGGGATCTCTCCGAGTCACACTCAGTGAATAGATAAACGAAATGGTCTGAGGTGACTTACAGTGAAATATTGATTCTTAGGCTAGTAAGTTAATATGGATACAAGAAATGATTTTTATGAATGACTGTGTTTCTGGGATGGTATGGGACCAACAGACAAAAATGAGTAGAGGATGAAATACAAAGGCATATATTACTTCTTGAGGCGAGACAGATGGAAAGTCTAGCAATTTAGTTTGAAATAACATGGAATGGAGAGATTTATTAGGAGGGTGAAAAGGGAATACACACATGAATAATTTTCAACAGAAGAAAGAACGCTGAACATGAAATTTTCCCACAAGCAGAGCAATAAAATTGAATTCTATGTTATCTAACTTAGAAAAATTCACTGGAAATGAATATGAAATGAACTATGAAACATAACAAAGTACATATGAAACATAAGAGACACATTTGCTACACTCACAACCACATGAATCGCATGAAACAGAGCCGCTAGCTTGTAACTTCTGGGCCTTTGCATTCATGTTCTGTGCCCTATAATGATAAACCATCCTCTTCAGTATGGTTTTGTCTCTGTCAGCCTTCTTCAGTAGTCTCTCGAGGTGCATGTTGATCCGCTCTAGCCAAGACTCACGGTCATTGTTGATATCTTGCTCCAAGATAGTGAGCTTGATCCTCCTTTGTTGGGTAGCTTGTCGATTCTCACAGATGTTTTGCAGCCCCATGATCTCATGCTGGTCCTCAAGTTGCTTGTTCCTCTACTCTAGATACTTGATGATCCATTTGTCCCTCTCCACATTGAGTGACAAGTCTTGGATTTCCGAGTTCTGCTCCTGGATGGTCATCCTAAGTCTAGCACTCTCCACATCTGCATCATCATCCTGAATGAGGATGAAGTTAGCCTCCTGTTCACCTGATGGCCCGTCATTAGGCATGGGGTTATTTCCCTTGTCCTGTACCTATGTAGTCGATGCCAAAAGCGAGAACCCTTCCAACCCGGGTGGAGATAACACTCGCTTTGTTGTTGCAAATAAGTACCTACTGCCGCTCTGATATGTCACAAATACTGGCATAGTCATGGTCTCATGGTGCTCATACTGATGAGAAGGACCACCTATCTCATGCTCTGGCTCTGATAGTACCTGTGAAGTACTGAAGAGGTCACGGGAGATGAAATCCTCCCAAGCAATGCCCTGTAATCCCAACTAATGATCCACCAAAATCTAGATAAGAGAAAAGTGATAAACATTGTTAAGTTGATGATGAGGGGTCTTATGCTGCATGAAGGTGTTCATCCTCTCTATGTTGCTGCAAATGAAAAATGGGAGGTTCATCATCCTCACCCTGGTAAAGTGGATGAGCAACCTGATGTGATATGCATATAGTTGAGAGAACCTCCCCTCACAGCTGTAGTACTTCATGATAATTTTCATGAGTGGAGCATACTCATCTTTCAAATATCTGAATGGGAAGACTCTTGTGAGCTAACTCAAGAACATGGCCTTAATCTAAGGCTCGTAGTGTTACCTATCCACCTTCTTCTTCTTATGCCATTGTTCTCCAACATTTTGTATGCCTGTTGCCACTGAGATAGTTTCGGGCGTCAATGTGAAGGTGACCCCGGCCAAGATAGACTGACCTCCATGTAGGTGAAGCACAAAAAGATGGGCCAAATCATGATGAACTTTGACATTATCCACCCTTTGACAAAATTCAAAACATGCTAGGTGTTGGAAACATGCTATGGCAAGAGGGCATGCTTGTAATTCAACGAGGGTAGTGGGCTCATCCCTAACATGTTTGCCACTCTTGTGATGTCTCCTGTGAGCCTTCTCTTCTAAGGATGAGTCACTTTGTGTCTCCATCTCATACTCTGATGAATGTTAGGATGCCATGAATGCTGTGTGTACTGTACTCAGTTTGCCCTTTGATGATGGTGTGAAGCTGGGTGCTCTTGTGATATCTGTCACCAAGGGGAACAATGAAAAAGGGAGTATTAGGAAGGGAGTAATATGATGGGGATATGGGTTATGGGGAGAAGTTTGTTTAGGGCTATGTAGGGGGTTTTGGGTATTTGATAGGGTAGGGTTTTGGGGTTTTGACAAGGTAGGGTTTTAGGGTGTTATGTTGACAAATAAGAGGAGGGGAAAGGGAATAGGGTTTGGTAGTGTTTTAGGGTAGGCATAGTAGGAAAAATGAGAAAGGGAGGATAGGGAAAAATGGTGGGTGAAAATGGAACCTTGGCCTCAATACCACAATTATGCAACCCTAGCAACCTTTGGCATTTGGCGTTTTCTTGTGGTTGATTTTATGAGTTTTGTTGCATTCAAACATAGCCATAAATGACCATATCATTTATAAACTTTGATGAAAAAGTCTCTTTCATGGGATTTAGTACAAGGTTTTCTTGGTCGTCACAATCTAAATCTAAATCTAAAATGGGTGACTTGACATTATCACATTCTAGAATTAGAACTGCACTTCGTTGCATGCTATCTTCTTCTATGGACATATCTGAATCGACACTTTTTATTTCATTACTTTCAACCATATGGAACTCTTCAACCTACTGATCTATTTCATGTAATTCATGTTGACTGTCAAGATGAAAAATTCCTTCATTTTCCACCGTATAAAGATCTGGATTCTGCTGCAATGTTTGCTGATCATCTTGATGGGAATCCTCTAGTTTCTCTTCATGTTGCTAAAATGGATTCTCGTACAAGGCTTCCATGATCTCATCATCCATAAAATTATCATCCTCATAGTATTTTTCAAGGCTTTGAATAAAAGTAGAAGCATGTTTGCGACAATCATGAACTAGATTTAATGATGGATAAGAGTCTTTATATCTTTCAATGAACAGGGCATGAAAATCCTTTAAACAATAAATACAAGCAGATGGAAAACTTTCATACCAAGATTGGGCTTCACCTTCTAGAGTGGCCAGGAATATCTTCATTAAGCAATCTTCAAGGAAATGAACCTTCAACTTGCGAATATGCATGTGAAATCGAGCTAGATGTAAAGCAGCGTCCTTCTTACCATCATCTTTAAATGTAAGTATATTCCTTGACCAATCTACCTTCGGAATTTTATTTGGAAAACCCGGGATGTGATCTCGGCTCATGGGAGCATATCTTCTTGCAACTTGCTCCATTTTGAAAATATCAAAGCTACTGATCTCTCTACAGTGGAGTCACCATGAAGGATTGATTGTTGGATTCTTTAGTGAATAGAGTCACCAGGTGAATGATTCTAGTCGTCTTCTTATGTATAATCGTTGTTCACCATCAACCATCAGATCTGAGCTTGATAGATGTACTGGGGCAAAACAACCTTCAAGCAAACAATTTTCTCCCCAGTGGAGTCGCCAGTATGTTAGCACCTAAATCCGCCTTAGGCTGAAGGAAGGCAAAATTCAGGGTAACCACAAACCACGCTCAGTCTGGTAGCTAGCCCTACCAGAAAAGGAGAGGGATCTCTCTGAGTCACACTCAGTGAATAGATAAACGAAACGGTCTGAGGTGACTTATAGTGAAATATTTATTCTTAGGCTAGTAAGTGAATATGGATACAAGAAATGATTTTTACGAATGACTATGTTTCTGGGATGGTATGGGACCAACGGAAAGAAATGAGCAGAGGATGAAATACAAAGGCACAGATTACTTCATGAGGCAAGACAGGCGGAAAGTCTAGCAATTTAGCTTGAAATAGCACAGAATGGAGAGATTTTTTAGGAGGGTGAAAAGGGCATACACACATGAATCCTTTTCAATAGAAGAAAGAACACTGAACATGAAATTTTCCCACAGGCAGAGCAATAAAATTGAATTCTACCTTATCTAACTTAGAAAATTTCACTGGAAATGAGCTATGAAACATAACAAAGTACATATGAAACATAAGAGACAAATTTCCTACACTAAAAAACACATGAATCTCATGAAACAAAGCCGTTGCCTTTCATTAATCCTCTATAAAAATATACAATGAAGAAACAAAGTTTCTTTCTCACAGTCTCCCAGAAGTTACAAGCCAAACAACCCTTTGCAAATAGTTTGCATACAATATATAGACTGTGTCATGAAGAGAGAGAATTCCCAAGAGTTGGGGAGTTACTCGAATCCTTACAAAATGGAGGTGGAAAGCCAACCATTAGCTACAGGTGCAACATTACAAACATGACAAATGGCTTGAGTGACTGTTTGCCTTCCTTTGCCACTTGGATAGAAGCCAATATGGAGTGAAAATGCTTTAAATTCTACCTTAGGTGCTGAAAAAGTGAAGTGTAGATGAGAGGGACCACTTAAAGAAGTCGCGAATCGAAATTTCACGAAACAGAGGTGAAATTGGCCTTTTTCCCTATATGCGCTGTGCCACTTTGGAGCCTATTTTGGGGAACTTTAAGGAGTCCAAAATGTGCCCAAGTGTGCTTGTTAGAAAGCCTATCCTATCTAATTTCCAACCCAAGTGGAATTTCTAAATTTGGTGCTAATGTTCCCCTCCAAATCTTCATTCTCCCAATACTGCTTCCTGTGTGTCAAAATAGGGGCAGAGAGGTCATTTTTTGAGTGTTTTTTACCTCCTGGAGACTCAAATCATGCCCAAATTTCTTTTCCAAGCACTAGTAGTCATGATTTTGCATGCTGAATCCAAAAATGCAAGCCATTTGTCATTTGGAGCTCCCAATCCTAAGCGCCGTGCCAGTGGCGCGGCGCACAAGGAGAAAAAACCTATGTTTTGACCAAAAATTACCATGTGACCAAAATTTCCCCAAATTTCTTGAAATTTGGGCTGGAGGTTCTCTAAGAGGCACTATGTTGGGTCATAGAAGCTTCAGCCAAGATTCGAAGCCAATCTTGCTCTTTTGCCTCTTTTACATCTTTTGTAGCTTTGCTCAATTTTGCCTTCAAGCTTCTTATCCAGGCCTTTGCACTCATGTTCTGTTCCTTGTAATGATAAGCACTCCACCTCAATGTGGTTTTGTCTCTGTCAGCCTTCTTCAGCAGTCTCTCGAGGTGCATGTTGATCCGATCTAGCTAGGACTCATGGTCATTGTTGATCTCTTGCTACAAGGTAGTGAGCTCGATCCTCCTTTGTTGGGCAGCCTGTCGATTCTCAGGGATGTTTTGTAGCTCCATGATCTCATGCTAGTCCTCAAGCTGCTTGTTCCTCTACTCCAGATACTTGATGATCCATTTTTCCCTCTCGATATTGAGTGACAAGTCCTGGATTTTTGTGTTCTGCTCCTGGATGGTCATCCTAAGTCTAGCACTCTCCACATCTGCATCATCATCCCGAATGAGGATGAAGTCGGCCTCCTGTTCACCTGATGGACCCTCATCATGCATGGGGTTCTTGCCCTTGTCCTGTACCTGTGTAGTCGATTCCAGACGCGAGGCCCCTTTCACCCCGGTTGGAGTTAACACTTTCTTTGTTGTTGCAAACAAGTGCCTACTGCCTCTCTGATATGTCATGAATATTGGCATAGTCGTGGTCTCATGTTGCTCATACTGATGAGAAGGACCACCTATCTCATACTCTGGCTCTGATAGTACCTGTGAAGTGTTAAAGAGGTCACAGGAGATGAAATCTTCCCAAGCAATGCCCTGCAATCCTAGCTAATGATCCACCAAAATTCGGATAAGAGAAAAGTGATAAACACTGTTAAGCTGCTGCTGAGGGGTCTTATGCTGCAAGAAGGTGTTCATCCTCTCTATGTTGCTGCAAATGAAAAATGGGAGGTTCATCATCCTCACCCTAGTAAAGTGCATGAGCAACCTGATGTGATAGGCATATAGTCGAGAGAACCTCCCCTCACAGTTGAAGTACTTCATGATCAATTTCATGAGTGGAGCATACTCATCTTTCAAATATCTGAATGGGAATACTCTTGTGAGCTGACTCAAGAATCTGACCTTAATGTAAGGCTCATAGTGTTGCCTATCCACCTTCTTCTTCTTATGCCATTGTTCTCCAACATTTGGTATGCATGTTGCCACTGAGATAGTTTCGAGTGTCAATGTGAAGGTGACCCCGGCCAAGATAGACTGACCTCCATGTAGGTGAAGCACAAAAAGACGGGCCAAATCATGATGAACTCTCGCATTAGCCACCATTTGACAAAATTCAAAACATGCTAGGTGCTAGAAACATGATATGGCAAGAGGGTATGCTTGTAATTCAGTGAGGGTAGTGGGCTCATCCCTAACATGTTTGCCACTCTTGTGATGCCTCCTCGGAGCCTGCTCTTCCGAGGATGAGTAACTTTGTGTCTCCATTTCATACTCTGATGAACGTTGTGATGCCGTGTCTACTGTGTGTACTGTACTTAGGCTGCCTTCTGATGATGGTGTGAAGCTGTGTGCTCTTGTGATATCTGTCACGAAGGGGAACAATGAAAAAGGGAGTAATATGATGGGGATAGGGGTTATGGGGAGAAGTTTGTTTGGGGATATGTAGGGGGTTTTGGGTATTTGATAGGGTAGGGTTTTGGGGTTTTGACAAGGTAGGGTTTTGGGGTGTTATGCTGACAAATAAAAGGAGGGGAAAGGGAATAGGGTTTGGCAGTGTTTTAGGATAGGGATAATAGGAAAAATGAGAAAGGGAGGATAGGGAAAAATGGTAGGTGAGAGAAAAATGGTGGGTGAAAATGGAACCTTGGCCTCAATACCACAATTGTGCAACCCTAGCAACCATGGCCTTTGGTGTTTTCTTGTGGTTGATTTTATGAGTTTTGTTGCATTCAAACATAGCCATAAAGCACCATATCATTCATAAACTTTGATTAAAAAGTTATGTCATAGAGCCTACCTGTCAATTTGATAGGCTTCACAAGAAGTTTGAGGAAATTTGGCACGGTTTTTGCCCTTTGTGGGTGTGCGCCACGTGAAAAGCCCAGTGCGCCGCGCCCTGTGTGTGCACCACGCCTGTTGAAAAAACAAATTGAGGGGTGGCTCTGTGTGCGCCGCACCCTCTATTTGCGCCGCACCCCTCTGTATATGTGCCACGCCCTAGAAACTGCCTCCTACTTTGCTCAAACACGCACAATGTACTCCTAATCACTTTGCAATGTCTCCTAATGAACTTGATTTGCACAATGGCTTTGATTTTGGTGGAAACTTGTATATAAAGACTTAGAAGTCATGGGTTAAATTTTTGCTTCTTCAAAAACCCATTTTTCTAGTGTTATGTTTTGACACTTTTTCACTGACTTTAAAACACATTGATTTTCACTTTCCCTTTGAAATTTTAGCTCAAATGATGAAATTTTCGACACTCTTTGTAGGGATTGCACAACAGAATATTTGGCCATGGAAACCATGGCTGCATCTGAAGAAATCAACTGACAACTTTTTTGAAAATTTTATCACCAATGACACTGTTTGACTTTTCTTCAAAACAGAGTTTTGAAGAAGAGTCGAAGTTTATCCACATGACAATGAAACTCTCTGAATCATAACTGTGTAAGGGCCTCACTCTGGCCTGCATGGCTTTATTGAAACCAAATTGATGAATCCCTAGACCTAACTATTAAAAAATTACTTTTGTCTTTTAAAGGACTAGACCTTGACTTTCATAGTATTTAGTGATCATTGACAAAAGACCTGTGCCAGCAGGAGCCAAAAATTAGGGGAAATGACTAGCATGACCTTTTCCGTCAGATTATGGCATGCCCCTAGCGGAATGTAGCTGGATGAATGAAGCGGGACACCTAAAAATTAAATGCATAAAGAGTTTTGATCTCTGATGGAGGACTGACAAGACCAACTCTAACAACATGCCAGGTGCTAAGACATGCTAGGAAGTGCATGGTGCTAGAGTATGCCAATATGCATCAAGGATTTTCAAGGAAAAAAAAGGAATAACCAAGTTAAAATCCAAGGAAATCAACACATAAGAGGGTTAATAAGTCAGGACTTTGTCTTTTTCAAAAGGGGCATGCTAGGCATACTTATAATATGTTTCAATACATGCAAAGTGCCAATGTGTGCCAAGTGCTAATGTTTGTCAGTGAAATATTATGCGAAGGTGTTTTAGGGCATGATAGGGACTACAGTTCATGCCAACGAATGATAGGGGAGTGCTATGCTATGGTAGGGCATGCCAACATGTGCTTGGGCATCTTAGTCATGGCAAGATGTTCTAGGTACATAGATGTTCCAGGTACAAAGATGCTCTAGGTACAAAGATGTTCCAAGACATGTGAGGTGCCGAGGAATGTTAGTTTACTATTATAAAGCATGTTAAGGTGTACCATGAGTGTTGAGGAGTGTTAGGTATCTCTCATTAATAGAATTGAAAGAGCTTGATTATGTATTAAATAATATAGTTCCTACACACACTAGTGGAACCTTATTTAAATGAAATTGGCTAGATAATAAACCTAATAGAGATGAATCATGTGCTGGTTCCTAGGAAAATTACATTGCTATGACTCGAGGGAAATGATATACACTAATTATTAACAAATTCACTTACTATTATAATCACTATGACCTTCGACACATAATGAAAACGACTCCACAACAATGGTCTTAGATCAATTTTTTTTTAACAAAAAATATAATAACAGGTACATAGAGTCATCAAAAACTCATTGGAATGATCAATTATGATGAACATATTTTGACCATCACCAAAAGTAACAAAAACTAGAATTGGTGACGGTCAATAAAAGATCATCACTAGAAGTGTCAGCAAAGAGAGAATTAGTGATGGGCCTTTAACAACCCTCACAAAAAATGTCACCAAAGAGAGATTTAGTGACAGGACTTTAATGACCCTCACCAAAAGTGTCATTGAAATTGGCTTTGGTGACAAACCTTAATGGACCATCACTATATACACTTACAACAACCATTTACAGGCATGAAGCGTCATCAAAAAGTCATTGGAGTGATCAATGATGACGAACATTTATTGACTGTCAACAAAAGTAACCAAAAATATCATTGGTGACAGTCAATAAAAGATTGTCACTAGAAGTGTCACCAAAGAGAGAATTAGTGATGGGCCTTTAACGACCCTCACCAAAAGTGTCACCAAGGAGAGAATTAGTGACGGGCCTTTAATGACCCTAAAAAAAGTGTCAATGAAAATGGATTTGGTGACAAACATTAAAGGGCCATCACTATATACACTTACAACAATGCTTTTTTAAAGATCGTCACCATATGAGACATTGGTGACAGACCTTGAAGGTCTGTTACAAGCATGACCCTCACCAATGACTTTTTTTCTTATAGTGGTGGTAGAATACCAAAGGTTGGGTCAGAAAGGAGAGAAAGGAAATACTGTGTCAAAATATTCACCACTAGTAAATGGAGATGAGGTGTTTCTCCCTCTTTGTTTCTAGTAATAACTTCAATGCTAATTAATCCAGGAGGTAATCTAGTCATAATTATCATCTTCCTTTGAGGTGAAGGTGGCTCAGTAGTAGGAGATATAACAATTGAATTTCATTCAGGTTTAGAAACTTCAAACTCAATTTTTTTCTATTTCTGGTTCAGTTAGTTCAGTGTATGAAATGTCACCAGTATCAAATTCAGTTTGAAATACTTCGGTAATATTTGGTCCAGAATAAGCTAAACCTGATTCTACTTCTTGTGTTGGATTCACTTCGGTTTCTACTATCTCAAATTATAAAATTGTCTGTGTTTGAGGTTCTTTTGAGGCTCTACATCTTGTTGAATTTGACATTTCATTTTTAATCTTCTCTAATTTCTAGGTGTGTATTCAGGGCATTTTCCTTGCATTCTACATGACTCCCTTGGTGAACCAAATAGGATGACATTTTATCAAAAAATCAAATAGTATACACAATATAATCCTAAGGTCTCTAAAAATTAAAAACAAACAATTAACACATACTACAAAATATAAGGATTCAAACCATGCAAACAAGATTTTCACAGTGAAAACACTAGTTGGTGATGAAATCCAATGTCGTAGAAATCAAAGTGAAAATTGCCTATAGATAGAGCAGGTGGAACCAGTTATGCTGATAACCTACTTAGTATACACGATCTAGTGCAAGTAAACTTCATTTATGCCATCTCGAATGAAGAATACCCTCCATAAATTTCCAAGTGAATCTAGCCAACATCTATTCCAAGTACAATAGAGACTTCCCCACCACCATTACCTCGGGTAGAATCGATAAGAGTATTGTCAGTAAGTTTACAACATTAAACAATTTAACCTAGGGAGACAGTTGTAGATCAAACATACATGCAACGACAGAGTAACAAAGCTCAATCCCCTTGAAACTTCCTCAACATGTCTAATATGAGATTTACTTCCATGTGACTCCAAAGTACCTTTTAGAACCATTTTTAGTACATGTAAATCACTCTATCATAGCCAATGAAGTGGGACCGATCACTTCACTGGGTTTGATATGATCTTGTGCTTGACTCATTTGTAAGGATATTTTCCGAGAGAAAAATTGCAGTAAATGGATTTTTCTCCCTATCACAAGATGATAATGCCATTTTCTATAGCTTTGGAAAGTTAACTCACTTCCCTATTCCAAATCCCTACAACTTGATCTACTATCGGTGAAAAAGAGCCCTAAAAAAATAAAAATCTCTAGATTGATTTTATTAGCATTGATTTTAAGAGTTGTTATTTACTCAAAGGTAATGTATGTGAAATTGGTGAAATTATGACTTGACGCAAATCCTAATGCAGTTGAAAATGAAAATGTAATCTTTTCATTTCAATGGAAATCTATCTAAAGTAAGGAAAGAGTCTTTCAATTTTTTCAACGGAAATGTAAACAAAAAGCTTAAATCCCACTATATCGCTTTTCCTAAAATGCATATATCCAAGTTCAAATCACCCAAATATTCAAAATAACTTCAAATTTTCACTTTTCTCAATAACATAAGAAATCATGAAATTCCTCTTCTAAACATACAATCACTCAGAAATTTGCAAAATGAAACAAGAAAGCAATAATCACTCAAATGAATTTTCCCTAATTGAATGTTATGAATTCACTTGCAGTAAAAAGTATAGTTCATGAACACCTCACCAACAGAAAGAAATGAACTTTTGATTTCGAAACTAACATAAGAAGTATTTTTCAAAAACAATACCTAATCTTGTAAATGTTAGAAAATTATATATTAAATAGTAATGGAACACATAAAATATTACAGAAATATAAACATAGAAAACACATAAAACAAGATAGACATAGATATATGCGGTTTGCCCAATTTTGGCTATGTCCATGGAGAAACAACCAGTCCTTCCTTTTATATAATCCTACAAAATGAAGAGATACAACCTACAATAGATCCAATGTAATTCCCTCTTCTCTCTCACACAATCTCCTAATTCCCCTTCAGCATACACATCTACATAAATGAAATAAAATTCCCTCATATATAGTGAGGGGTTGCCTTCTAGGGAAACAAAAACCCTAAATCAAACATAACTTTGTTGGAAATACTGAGAGGGGGCGTGAATCAATATTTATTTTTAATTGCTAATTTTACTAGTTAAATGAATTACATTTAGAACACAAAATGAACAATAGGAATAAATGCTTTTATTAATATAATATTTACAATAAATCAGGTACAATATATATAGGGCTCCAACCCATTGCCAGGCACCAACTTGGTATTTTTTGAGGCTCCAACCTCTATGGCACTGACCCTATCTTGTCAAGTCACCAACCTTAGATTTAGGAGCACCAACTCCAAGGACACCAATCCTTCCAATTATGAGGCACCAACCCTAAGGGCTTTGACCCTATTGTTTTTCTTTGTCAAGAAATATTTTGATTGTATTATACTTCTCTCAAAATCTTCTACACTATGTTCTGTCAATCTACAACTTCATTACTACATCAATGACAACCTGTCTTCATATGAAGGAGTCTTCACAACTCTTCATGTTGCCAAAATAAAGTCTACAAAATTACCTCATGTTCATTTCAAATAGCGATCATGATCTTCAATAATCTTTACACAACTTCAATGTGTCTACAATGAACTGTACTAAGTTTCATACACAAACAACTATTTGTTTCAACCCTTTGTTCTAACTATCATAATAGCTGCTTCAGGAGTACGGTTCAAGACTACTTCAAATGTGTGAACATCATGGCTTCACATTATGCATTCCATTAGAAATAGTCCTGTCTATGCTACCCTTGAATAGATCATGGGCTTTGTTTGAATGGATTCATCATAGGTCTAATCCTTTTAATGAATAAACCATTCAAGAGAAGCTCGACATTCAACTTTCTTCTTCCTTTGTTGGACCTCTAGATTCCTTCTTCACTCGATCGACCTTCGGCTTATTTTTCCTACTCGACCTTTGGCTTTCTCTATTCCTTCAAGTTTAGGAGTTGTGAACTTTTTCTCCTACTCTGTAATCAATGCCCGAGATCCCCTCCTTGAAGTGAAGCATTTTAACTCATTTTTTATACGAGTTTCACCAATGACCAAAGGTCACATATATTGGAGGGAGGCTCACTTGTACATTAAAAATATATATCAGAGAGTCTTTTGTTAATATTCAACAAATTATAACATATCCTTTTTATTTATGGAAATCACATCAATAGAGGTCCCCACATGCCATGTCATAGCTTTAATCACAATCACAACTTTCAGAGGTATATTATTACATAATATATCGGAGAGGTCCTTTTTAATATTCATCCAAGGCCCACGTGGATGTCCCACATGCCACTTTATTAATCACAATTGCAATTTTTCCGAACGCCCACAATCGCAAACTTATGGCATCATGATATAACATCCTGATACCCCTACTATCGATGGAGCAGATGCGATATAGTATTAAGAAGTTGTTAATAAATTCGTTGAGTCCATAGACTCTATCACAATCAGTGGTTTGGTGTCCACCACTCTATCGCAATTAGTGGTTCGCAATACTATCACAATCAGTGTTTTATGAGACATCTCATTAAGACTTGTAATACATAACTTCCAACGTTGTGGACGAGATAATACAATAAACCTGTTTCGATAGTCCTATCAGGTCCATATATTATATCGCAATTAAAGGTTTTACCGTAACATCCTATTAAGAATTGTCATATGAAATTTCATACAGAAAATGTGATATTGTATTAAGGCATACTATGAAGGAACCATTGGGTCCATAGTACATATTGCGATCGATAGTTTTAGCGTGACCCCTTTAAAGACTTGCGATATGTAACTTTCAATAGTGGCAGATGTGGTATTACATTAGAGTTTATTCTATTGGAACAGTCGCATCTGCAACTCAAATTGCAATTGCAGATTTCAACGTGACACGTAATAAAGTCGTTGATATAATATGCTATTGATATGTTAACTCCAATGTGCTATGGTCTTTTGTTTCAAAATTTTCCACATTTTGCTTCTTAAATTGGGTTCTGAGATCCTTCAATAACACTATTTATCTTGCTCCACCAATGTGTTCCCCTTTTCTTCTCAATGGATTCCAATGACCTCTTCCTCTTACTCTTTGGCTTTCTCTTTTGATGGCTTCTGATATCTTCCCCCTTGAGTCCACTGCTTCTATTATGTCTGTATTCAATTCTTGGGTCTTCCATGAGTAGCATTATGATAAATGGGAATCAATGGGAAACCTCACATGTCACAAGAATTTTCCGTCACAAACACTTCCATATTGACATCAATGACAACCTATATTAACAAACCTCTACCATCATATTTCTACCTAATGAACGGCCGAGATTGACTACGAAATTACAACATTTTACAAGGCAATTTTACATTTATTTTTCGCTTCAGGGGTGCTGCCCCCGATCCCTGCCATGGTGGGGCTCCTAAATATCGTTTTTGCCTACCCCTTGACCCCCTGTGCAGTTCAAATAATGGGTGGCATTGCTGTCCCATTATGAACTGGGGTCCAATTCAGTAATAATTTTGAATAAAGAAGATAATCAAGCTCCACACCCAACAACAAATTAGTAGTTTTGACACACAAAATAATCTTTCACAAAAGATAAAACTAGATTCAAAACTTCATCTAATCGAAGGAAGATAGATAGAAAGTTAACAAGGAAAAAGCAACATATCTCTCTTTTGATAGACCAACCATTCATCGGATGAGACTTTACCCTAATTTGAAAAAACATGACAACCACATGAAAATATTTTCATAGCACTCAACTAGACTGATAAAGACTGAAAGAAGGTACAAACAAGTGTAACTGATTAGGAAAAACCAAAAACTATAGACTTGATGAGGATAAAACTGAAATTTTCAAAAATTTCAGGTATGTGTGCAAGTCCTAGAGGAAACTAGTGCACATATGCTCTGTTTCAGAAAATGAAGTACACATAAATGTGCATTGTTATTAAAGCCTAAGTGCGCACAATGGGGAATTTTGGAAAATATAAAAAACAAGTCATGTCAAACCCAAAATCAATTTTTTAAAGATTTCTAGACGGTGAAGGAAATCTTGTACAAAATATTCAAAAGGTCAAACAAGAAAAAGAATGGAGCGTGAGGCGTTCCCTAGTGGAGTCACCAATTTGTTATGTGAAATTATCCCTCTAGTGGACAACAGAAATCTCCCTAGACTCCAAATAAATCTAGTAACAAACAGCCAAGATCTACTACCTTTCTCTAGACTATGGTTGACTAAAACAAGTACGATGATAGAGGACACTTATTGTTTAATAGAAATGATTCATGAAGTCCCCTTCAAATATTTTGACCATATGCTCCTCCTCTATTCTTTAGAGATCCTCTAGCTTCTTCGCATAGCTTCTCCATGATGTCCTGAAGGAGATCTGCGCACGCAGAAACAAACACGAGATCAAAGCATCCAATATATAATGTAAGAGATAAATGGAATAATTAACTCAGCCATGTATCATAAACTAATCAATATGCAATCACAATATTTGTAGGTGATCAAGGAATCCTACAAATATATAATTGAGAAAGAATAATTGCCTTTATGTTAATAAAATGGAGAATAGTCTTACAACTGTGAAGCCTTGATGTTGCAAGTCCCTTCCCACAATCTCCAACCCTCTCCTTGAAGGAATCGCCTTCCAACCTTATTCTTGCTGCATAAGCCTACTTCCAACAATCCTCCTCAATCTTCCGGCCTAGGTTATACTTATAGGCAAAGAGTGGGAAGTTTGGTATCCATTTTCCAAGGGATGAGATCCACTAATTATGGGATAGGGATTCCACAAAGAGAGGGAGTTGCTCCATGATAGGAGGAATCATCACTGAATAGGAAACCCTTCAAAGTTTGTTGGCTGGTATAGATACGACCAAAAATGCTTCTAGAATTTCATTTTTATTTTTACATGTGTTAAGTCATGTTCACAGGTCACAGTGTAAGACAATGCGTACTTATGTGTAATTCCTAATGGAATCTTCTACATATGCACAAAAAATGGCTATGGAACTATGCAGCAAACCAAAAACAGGGTTTTGAATGATGGGATCGAGGAATTTCAATTTCTTTGGGATAATTTGGATCCTAGCATAGCAGTGGAAAGCTTTGGGACACATTTATGGATAGTGAAAGATCCAAACCAATGGTCATTTTCCTAATGCAACAATGAAAAATCAATTTTGTTTTCCCAGTGTGGGTTGTAGGAGAAAACATCTGTGTATATTTTATGCCCTTGCTATTGTATATTTTTCTATTTTTAAAAATCTATTTGTACAAAATTTTTGTATAGGGTTAAAACATACAAAAAATAGACATATTTGTCTTCAAGTTTGGGAAATTGTAATTTAGTGACTCTAACATGGAGCTTTGTTGTAATATATTGATACGCCGCTCTACACTTTTTTCTTATGCCTTTGACTCTTTGTCATAGGTCTAGCTTTCATCTCATATTTCCATCCAAAGCATCTAGATATATGGTTTTGGAGCCTGATTGTACATTGTTCCATAACATGACTAACTTCATATGCAAATTGACTATCTCAACTACATATTGTAGAACAATGCCTTTAGTGACCTCTAAGTTACTTTAGGTAGTTTCTTGTCTGATGTGTTCAAACAATTGCTTTAACTCTTGCCTAATAATATCCTTATGTATCACCTCCCCAAGTGCACCTACAGAAGGCACTTAATGTACTCATACCAAGGTTTCCAATCCATTGTGAAACTGCTTATAAGCTTACATAGTGTTGGCTATATTGTTGTTGAGTTGATCATAGATCTGTGTTAGGAAGATAAATCCCTCTTTCTAGCAAGAAATATCTCCCTAGACCCTTAAAGGAAACTAGTAACAAACAAACAATCAAGCTAATTCCTTCCCCGAATCTATCGTTTCTTGAATCATAAGCTAATAAGGTGGGAAAAGGAAATTCATACCTTATTACAACATGTTTGATGATGACCCCCCTTTGTGCTTCAATATAGCTCCTCCATGCTTGAATCTAGCCCTGCAAACATGGAAACAACAAAGGATCAAAGGCATATGCAGCATAAGTAATTCAATAATTCAAACTAGTGATCAAGGAGACTAGTAACAACATCATTCCAATGCACAAATATAAATAAGAACAGTCCACTGGAAGAATATTAAAAACAAAAAACATCCATGAAATTGATCAATTAATCTATTAAACAATAAAGTGAGAATAAATGCTTGTTTGTATTAATTTCATAAACATAAAGGGGCTACAAAACGTGTGCCTTGATGTTGTGAAGCTCCTCCCATTGATCTCAATCCTCTCCAAGAATGATAATATCTCCAACCTGTTTCCCCCAGCATAAACTTACTCTCAGTAGCCTCCCTCAATTTCCCCACCTATGGCTTGATTAATAGGCCAAAATGAAGTAGTTTGAGATCCTTAGTATAAGGATGAGATTCACTAAAAGAGGGATGAGGGAACCTTCAAGAGTGGGAAATGGAGGTTAGGCTAAAATAAACATGAGTTAGATGCTTTCTGTTCGAATGATTCACTCAACAATGCTTCTAGATCTCACTTTTTCTTTTTTACTTTTATTGATTTACCTATGCAGTTTATAGTGGAAGACAGAATAGAGATCTGTGCAATTTATAGTGGAAGAAATTGCACGTGCGGATTTTGTTAAGAAAAACTACATAGATGGTCAAAAACAAGTTTTTGTACCATGAGATCGAGAAATTACACTTTATTCAAGGTATATAAGTTGTTGACTTGCAAGGGAGTGCTTCATGACACTTGGATGGATTCTAAGATATTCAATTTTGATTATCAGTTTCCTAATGTGACAAAATGACGTGTAACCGATTTCCCCGTAAAGTGCAAAGTCATAAAAGTTTGAGGAATGAAGCACTTTATCATATCAAGGATTGGATTGGAGATCATGGTTAGAAACCTACAACAACAAATCAAGGATTACAATGTAATATAGTAATCATCACTGAGGTAGGCATTCTCATACTCAAAACATAAAAGTCTTAAAGCACGGTATGGAAATACATCATGTTAAAGTAGATATAGGATGGATGCAACCATCAAACATAAAAATCTTCGTATAATCATGAATACAAAACTCCTCACAACCTAAATGGATGAAACGATATATAGGGTCTTGGTCTCCATCTCTCAATCTATAGTACGAATCTTACCATGTGAGTAAATGTCTTGAAGTCGAACATGGTAGAAACCACTTGATTATTAGTCAATGATGTGAATTGTTAACAAGTGTTAGAGAAACCACCAATAATATCAATGGCTCTTAATGTACTGCCAGTACAACATATGAAGTGTGAATAGATGATTTGAAGTCGAACACTCATAGAATTGTTCGATTGAAGGCCAATAATGAGAACCTATCATTTAAGGCAAGAAACCTGTCATTAAGGCATACAGACCTCAAGGTACTAAAGGTTTCTACATCAACTTCCTACATAATGAGATGGAGTCGATAGAAAGTGACCCATCGTAGGAAATCCTACCACACAAAACTCATGTCAACTTTTGAATAACAGTTTGCAAGGACTGACTTAGGGATGGCCAATGCGATTGAAGGCTACAAATTGTAACGTAATTTGAACTAAGGTTTATTATCTTGAACATATTGGTGACATGATAAAATGACTTGGAAACATTTGACTCAATGATAATACCCAAAAACAATTGAATAACTTCAATAAGGTTCGATTAACTGTGAGATAAATGGATTCCCCAACTCGAATAGATATGTGACGGAGTGTCTTGTTCAAGAGTGACATACTTCCTGAAATATAAGAAACAAACTTTTCTTCTCAATTTTCCCCCACCATTACTGGCAAGAACCTCTTTATTCTTAAAAATCTTGAGGAGGATAACATATGATTTTCCTATAATCTTATCCTTCAGATGATTTCATCCTAGTATTTTTTACGAACTGTACGAAGGAGTGATTCAGTCTCGTCGTTCTTAACGAGTGTTGTACTATTTAATTTTTACAAGTCCAGTAAAGGGATAACTCGATTTCATTTTCTTTTAAGAGTTTGGAAAAGACACAAAAATGAAACTCATTCAGTTCTTTTACTGTAAAATTTTAATGAGCCCAAAAAAATTAAAGCTCGATGCCTTTTAGTTTTAGGGAGTAAAAAAAAAATAACTTCGTCATGTTCTTTTTCATATGTTTAGTCTCTCAGGTATGAAAAAGGATAAAAGAATACAAGAGATAACTATATTGACCATGTTTGATCACCATATACCTTTCTCATAAACAATCCTATCTCATTCCATAAAGGGGTAAACTTATACTGAGTGGACAGTTGTTCATTTAATTTTATGAGTTCGAACAATCAAGTGCTTGACGATATTTTCATGTTTTTAAGAGTCTGAAAGGTGCTTAAAAGAGGACTCCATGTTTTCAATTTTTCATAAATTTTACCAAGTTCAAAAAAGTGATAAAAATATACTCATCTTACTGAATTTTAATTTAATTACCAAGCAGGAAATGATAGAAAAAATTCATGATTTTCATGTACATTTTATGAGCATGAAAACATAGCAAAAGAAGCTCAAGATTTTCATGAGTTTAACGAGTCTTTAACATAATAAACAAAATGGACTTGAGATAAGTTTCATTTTTACACAAACTTGAAAAAAAAGAAATTTTTTGCTTAAGGGTGGTTTCATTTTTACACAAGCTTGAAACAGAGAGAATTGTGCTTGAGATAAGTTTTCATGCCCCCAACATAATGATTGCAAGGGAACATACCCCCCAAACTTCATTTCATTCACTTGAGTAGACTACAAGTTACTAATAGGTGGATGAAATGAAGGCTTATTTACGAGATCAGAAAGACTCAACTTAACATTTATGAGATCTAGTTAAAGACTTGACTTAACATTTATGAGATTTAGTTGAAGACTCAACTCACATAGGGGAGGATTTGTTTCATTTTTTAACGGGCTTGACACAGGAAAGAAACTATGCTCAACATACCTATTTCATTTTTTAACGAGATTGACATAGGAAAATAACTATCCTCATGAGACCTATTTCATTTTTTAATGAGGTTGACATAGGAAAAGAACCATCCTCATAAGACCCTGTTTCATTTTTTAACGAGGTCGAAATAGTAAAGGAACAATCCTCATAAGGATCTGTTTCATTTTTTAATGAGGTTGACATAGTAAAAGAACTTTCCTTATAAGGATCTTGATCATGGCTTCCATATGGAAGAGACACATGAAAAGGGACACCCCTTTCTCATGGCTTCCAAAAGGTCTTCATCAGATGGAAAAACAATGCTTTGGAAGGAAAACATGTCAAGGAGATCAATAGGGATAAGAAAATTATATTCAAATTGCCCCCTTGATGTTTTGACCATGTCAGCTATCGTATCTAAGTCAAAAGAAGTGGAGCACACAGTGAGAGGCTCACTTGCATCAGTAACTGAAAACATGGGATAGGTTGCCACATAATTAACCTGTGGCTGGGTATTTACCACTTCCATATAAGGAACATTCAATGGCATCAGTTGACTGGTATTCGAAGAAATATTGACGTATGAAAGCTGATCAACAATCACAATGTTTCCATTCTGAGGGAAGGACATCATGTGAGAGAATGTCTATACGACAACTTTCATGGCATAGACATAGTCTCGCCCAAGGATCAAATTAGAATCTAAGGTACCTTGGACTACCATAAGATCAATACACACAGTTTTACCTTCCAAGGTAATAGGTAACTTAGGAAGGATTCCTAAAGGTTCACTAACGGTTCTGTTAAAAGCTAACTGATTCTGTGTAACATGCATAAGCTAAGGGGAACCCCAATCTTTCCAAGCAGTCGAGGATAAAATACTGACAGAAGCACCTTCATCTACATTTGTGTGATGCACATTCTTACCATAAGCCATTACAATGATTTGGAGAGGGGTGGAAGAAGGAATACAAAAATTTTTCAGTTTAGTCCAATCAAAAGAAATAGCCTCATTACTTGAATGGGGTTGAAAAGCAACAGTTGAAATTCCCCCGTGCGTAGAAGAATATGAAGTAACATGAAGAACCTGAGTGGTAAAACCTCCTCTTTTAAGCCCTTTTCAGACTCTTAAAAACATGAAAAATTTGTCAAGCAATATACTCTTTGAACTTGTAAAAGTAAATGAACAACCGCCCACTCAGTATAAGTTTCCCCATTTTATGGATTGAGCTAGGAATGTTAACAAAAAGGTATATGTTGATAAAAAGTGGTCAATAGAGTTATATCTTGTATTATTTTATCCCTTTTTAGACCCGAGATACTAAACATATGAAAAAGAACATGATGGAGTTTACTTATGTTTTTCTTTTGACTCCCTTTACTGGAATCGTAACAATTAAATAGTACAGGACTCACTAAGAATGACAAGACCGAACCACTCCTTCTTAGGGTTCGTTTAAAATATTAGGATGGACTCATTTGAAGGATGATATTATAGGACAAGCATATGTTATCCTCCTCAATATTGTAAAAAATAAAGAGGTGATTACTAGTAATGGTGGGGGAAAATTGAGAAGAAAACCTCCAATTGATAATGTGGAGGAGCCTTCAAGGGGATTGAGTTTGTTACTCTACCCTTGCATGTATGTCTGATCTATGATTGTCCCCCTAGGTAAAATTGTTGTATTTGGTAAATTTAGTGACCATAATCCGGTTCTTCATGTTACTTAAGATTATTCTATTCCCTTTGAAGAACCTGATTATGGACAATTGAGAAAGTAAATCACTCATTGACCATAATCAGGTTCTTCATGACAAGACCAAACCACTCCTTCTTAGGGTTCATTAAAAGTACTAGGATGGACTCATCTAAAGGATGAGCTTATGGGAAAAGCATATGTTATCCTCCTCAAGCTTGTAAAAAATAAAGAGGCACTTTCCAGTAATGGTGGGGTGAAATTCATAATAAAACCTCTAATTGATCATGTGGAGGGGACTTCAAGGGGATTGAGCTTGTTACATTTCCCTTGTATGTACGTTCGATCTACAAATTCCCCCCTAAGTAAGTTGTTGCATTTGGTAAACTTAGTGACCATAGCTAGGTTCTTCATGTTACTTTGGAAGAACCTCCTCTTTTAAGCCCTTTTAAGACTTTGAAAACCATGAAAATATTGTCGAGCACTTGATTGCTTGAACTCGTAAAAGTAAATGAACAATGTCCACTTAGTATATGTTTGCCCCTTTTACAAATTGAGTTAGGATTGTTTATGAAAAAGGTATATGTTGATCAAACATGGTCACTGGAGTTCTCTCTTGTATTATTTTATCCTTTTTCTAACCTGAGAGACTAAACATATGAAAACGAACATGACAGAGTTTACTTATGTTTTTCTTTTGACTCTCTAAAACTAAAAAACATCAAGCTTTACTTTTTCCCGGCTTGTTAAAATTTTACCATAAAAGAACTGAATGAGTTTAATTTTTTTTGTGTTTTCTCAAAACTCTTAAAATAAAATGACATTGAGTTATCGCTTTACTGGACTCATAAAAATTACATAGTACAACACTCGTTAAGAAAGATGATGCCAAACCACTCCTTCTTAGGGTTCGTTAAAAATACTGGGATGGAATCATCGAAAGGATGAGCTTATAGGACAAGCATATGTTATCCTCTTGAAGATTCCAAAAAATAAAGAGGTACTTTCTAGCAATGGTGGGGGGGAATTGAGAAAGCAAACCTCCAATTGATCATGTGGAGCAACCTTCGAGGGGATTGAGCTTGTTACTCTACCGTTGCATGTATGTCCGATCTATGACTATCCCCTGAGGTAAAATTGTTGTATTTGGTAAACTTAGTGACCATAATCCTAGGGATCTACCTAAGGTGACAAAAGAGGGAAGATCCTGATGTACCTGGAACAGACGTTGGCTAGACTCACTTGGAATTTTTGGAAGGAAATCTTACTTGCAGCAGACTATTTCATTAACAAGGTTGTTGGGGTAACTCTTTCCAAACACTCATATCTATAAATATTTCTACTTTGATCTCTGTGACATTGGATTCATCACCAACTAGTAATTATCGATATCTATGAAAGGTGACTTTGTATGTTTTGAATCGTGTACCTAGAAAAATGAGAATGTAAACCTCCAATTCACCACAAGCTAAATTTTCCTAGATGTTGTACCTAGAACATGAAGAACTTGATTATGGTCAATTGGAGGTTTACTTTCACAATTTCCCCCCACCATTATTGGCAAGTACCTCTTTATTTTTTACAATCTTGAGGAGAATAACATATGCTTGTCTTATCATCTCATCCTTCGCATGAGTCCATCCTAGTATTTTTAATGAACGTTAAGAACAAGTGGTTCGGTCTCATCATGCTTAATGAGTCTCATACTATTTAATTTTTACAAGTCGAGTAAAGAGATAAATTGATGTCATTTTCTTTTAATATTTTGAAAAAGACAGAAAAAGGAAACTCATTTAGTTATTTTACCCTAAACTTTAATGAGGCTAGAAAAAATAAACCTTGATGTTTTTCAATTTTAGGGAGTCAGAAGAGAAACATAAGTAAACTTTGTCATGTTATTTTTCAGACGTTTAGTCTCTCAGGTCCAAAAAAGGTTAAAATAATAAAAGAGATAACCATATTGACCATGTTTGATCAATTTATATCTTTTTCGTAAACAATCCTATCTCATTCTATAAAAGCGGTAAACTTATACTGAGTGGGAGATTTTTCATTTACTTTTACGAGTTCAAAAAATAAAGTTCTTGACAATGTTTTCATGTTTTTAAGAGTCTGAAAAGGGCTTAAAAGAGGAGGTTCTACCACTCTGGTTCATCATGTTACTTCACATTCTTCTACACATGGGAAAATTTATCAGGGAATCTTGTTATACCTATAAATTTGAGAAAATAAACCTCTAGTTGACCATAATCTCATCCTTCGAATGAGTCCATCGTAGTATTTTAGTGAACCCTAAGAAGGAGTGGTTCAGCCTCGTAATGAAGAACTTGATTATGGTGAATTGGAGGTTTTCTTATCCCTATTGATCCCCTTGACATTTTGACTATGTAAGCTACCAGATCTAAGTCAAAAGAATTCGATCAGAAAATGAAAGGCTCTCTTGCATCGGTAACTCAAAACATGGGATAGGTTGCCACATGATTAACCTATGGTAGGGTGGGTACCACTTCCATATAAGGAACATTCAGTTCTCTCAAATGACTGGTAGTTGAAGCGAGATCGACATATGAAAGTTGATCATCTGTCACAATGTTTCCACTGTGAGGGAAGGACATCACGTGAAAGTGTCGATATGACAACTTTCATGGCATAAAAATATTCTCTCCCAAGGATCAAATTAAAATCCAAGGGAACTTGGACTACCATAATATCAATATAGACAGTTTTACCTTGCAAGGTAATAGGTAACTTAAGAAGTATCCCTAAATGTTCACTAATGACTCTATTAAAAGCTAACATATTCTGTGTAATGCACACAAGTTGAGGCGAACCCAAATCTTGCCAAGCAATGAAGGATAAAATACTAACAGAAGTAGCTTCATCTACATTTGTGTGACACACATTCTTACCATAAGCCTATACAATGATTTGGAAATGGGTGGAACACGGAAGACGAGGTTATGTTAGTCTACTTGAACTAAAATAAATAGCCTCATTACTTGGATGGGGTCCAAAAGAAACACACAAAATGATCCAATGTGTAGAAGAATCTAAAGTAGCATGAAGAACCTGAGTGGTATGAAGTTCACTCTCTAAAGGGAGAGTGTGATCGACCAAGATGGAATCGATTATACCACTTGATCAACAAATAGTCCATCAACCTGAATGATACATGTCTCACCCTCCAATGGAAGTGTGGGAGAGTATGTACTAGGATTTAGATCAATCACTTCGTCAACTAACGGTAGATGGGGAGAAAGTTTACAATAATTAGTTGGAAGTTGTTGTTGTGAAATAGTGGTTTTTTCCAACAATTCTGAGGCTTCGTCCATGTGAGGTCAAAGGTGACTATGATGAGTCCCTTTGCATAACCTACATGGAAACCTGACCTTTATCTTTTCCCTTAGAATATGAGAATCACTAATTGATGGATCAACAATATGTTGACAAGAATTATTTGACCATACTTCCAAAACCTTAGGAATATTAGGACAGTTGACAAGGAAGTTGTCACCCTTACAAATCTTGCAAGGATATTTTGTCTGGAAGTTGTCACCCTTACAAATCTTCCAAGGATATTTTGTCTTACCATGCATTGTAGAAGTTCCCTCAACATTACCAATACTTATGGACATGGTTGGTTGGTTGACTACTTTCTTATCTAGATTCTTCTTCTTCTCCCCTTCCTTCTTCCTCTTAGTCATTTGCTTACTAGCATTAAGGATTTTACCAAGTGAAGAAGAAGAAATGGAGGAGGACACGTTGGATGAGGAAGGTGAAGGTTCAACAACAGGTTGATGATGTTGACAGGGAGAAATTAGTTCAGGTGAAAAAATTGTTTGAGCTAGTGCAATCAGAGTATTAGGAATTAAATAAGCTAAGATCAACCATACAGGTAAACCTGTGAATCAGGGAAGTGAAAATGTAGCCATATAAAGAGGACCAACATTTGAAAAATTAGGTAAAGGTTTAGGGTTCCCGTTAAAAAGGTGTTTATCAGTAACTTTCGGCATTGTTTCCATTAGATTCAATCCAAATAATTTTTAATTATTAAATTTAAATAATATTCACAATCCACACCTAGTCTTGTAAAAAGTAAAAACAAAAAAGGTAACACACACTAAAAAATCTAGGGATTGAAACCATACAAAGTCACCTTTCACATAAATCAATAATTACTAGTTGGTGATGAAATCCAACATCATTGAGATCAAAGTATAAAGCTTTATAGATATGAGCATTTGGAACCAGTTACCTTGGAAACCTAGTTAATGAATTAGTCTAGTGCAAGTAACTTTGCTTATGCCATCTCGAGCAAAGATTAACCTTCAAAAAGTCCAAGTGAGTCTAGCCAATGTTTGTTCTAAGTACAATAGGATATTCCCTCTACCATGAACTAAGGTAGAGGCCTAGGATTATGGTCACTAAGTTTACCAAATACAACAATTTTACTTGGGGTGACAGTCGTAGATTAGACGTACACGCAAGGGTAGAGTAGCAAGCTCAATCCCCTTGAAGGCTCCTCCTCATCATCAATTGGAGGTTTAGTTTCAAGTGACCCCAAGTACCTTTCGGTACTATTGTAATATGTGAAAATAACTATATATTGGCTAATGAAATGGGTATAATCACTTCACCAAATTGAATATGATCTCGTGCTTAACACATGTATAAGAAGAGTTTCCTAGAGAAAAACTCAAATAATTGGATTTCTCTCCCTAACTCAACATTTCGTATTCCAAATCCCTACAACTAATCTACTTTAAGTTGAAAGAGCCCTAAGAATTATTGATTTTTAGATTAATTTTATTAATGTTGTGTTATTAAGGTACTATTTTCTCAAAGGGTAAATGGATATGAAACTAATGGTATTATGACTTGACTCAGAACTCTAATTTATCAAATATGAAATTTGTAATCTCTTCATTTTGATGAATTCTAGCTAGATTAAGTAAAGAGGTTCTTCTTTAAAAATATTAACTCCAAAATCTACCACTTCTAATTTTTCAATGCAATTCAAAGCTCTAAGTTGCAAACCACAATGTAATCTATGCATAATTTTCTTGAAAACTACGCAAATGTAATCTATGCACAATTTCTTTCATGAAATGAAAATTATAACCATGCAAATGTAATCTATGCAAGAGAATTCTTCAAAACAAACACAAGATGATTGCAAAGCAGCGAAGGAACTACAAGTCTATTTCCCTTCACTAATGCAACTAAAGAAGAAATCAAGTGTAAATAAAGGAAATCGAGTGAAAATTCTAGAGATAAAAAATGATAACTCTCAAAGGTGATTAACACTCAGACACAATTTAGGCCTCCCGTCCCCTACCCCTGGCAGCTGAGGGGGATTTTTTTTGCAAAAATGAAAGAAAAAATATGCAACAAATGTTAAGAAACTAAGACAAAACTTTGAGAAATGGCCAAAGGAATTCAAATTCAAAACACCTGTAGGTTTTAACCCCGTACAGAAATTACCTGCATATGAATTATAAAATATAGAAAATAAATAATGTGATATCATAACACATAAAACAAATATACACAAAGATATTCCCCTGGATCCAAAAACTGGGACTACAACTTGATTATTCATTATGTTCCTTTCAATTTTATAATACATATTTATACATGTCGAAGCATCCAATACCATGGACTGAAAACCATCACATCTAATACCATGCACCGAAAACCATTGCATGCAATACCATGGACTGGAAAACCATCGCGTCCAAAAAACATGTGCAAAAATCATGCACAAAACCATAGGTGGGTCCGCCCAACCTAACATAGGGTCCAAAATCAAAATTTTCTGGGGCGCTGCCCTAGACCCCATAATGTGGGGTTACGGGTACCCCTCAAATGCCCTGTTAACTATGTGGAAAGAATATAACACAAACCAACATTCTCCCACTTGTTGTTTTCTTTCCACAGAGGGCCATAGGAGAGCTTAGTCATTGTTCCAGCCCTAAAATGCCCATTGTTTCTCTACGCCAGGAGAACTTCTCAGAGCTCACAGATTTTGTCAATGCATCTGCAGTATTCTTCAAAGTGTCCACCTTTACGAGCAACACCTTTTTGTCTTTTATCATATCCCTCAAAAAGTGATACTGAACATCAATGTGCTTTGTCTTTGAACGACATGCAGGGTTATTTGCCAAGAAAAATGCACTTTGGCTGTCACAGTCTATCCTTATAGCTTCCTATACTAACCCCATACTTGAACATAATCTCTGCAACCAAACTGCTTCCTTGCTTGCATGAGTGGCTGCCATGTATTTTGCCTCTGTAGTTGATAGTGCTGCTACAGATTGTTTCTTACTCATCCAACTCACTGCACCTCCAAATAGGTTAAACACATACCCACTTGTAGATCTTCTCTAACCTATATCTCCAACCGAGTCTGCATCAACAAAGCCATGAATATCCAACACTCTGTCTAATCTTGGTCTTCCTTGGTAGCACAAACCATAATCACTAGTGCCACGCAAATACCTGAAAACCCGCTTCACTGTTGTCCAATGCTCCTTTATCGGTTTTGACATAAACCTGCTCAATACTCCCACTGCATGTGCAATGTCTGGTCTAGTATAAACCATTGCATACATCAGGCTACCGACTGCACTTGTGTATGGAACACAGGGCATGTCCTCTTCCTCTTCTTGTGTCTTGGGACACTATTCAATAGATAAATTTACACTGACGGGAATAGGAACCTTCAACGATTTACTATCCTGCATATTAAACCTCTAGAATATTGTATTGACATACTTCCTATGGTTTAACCAGAGCTTTCTCTTTGCCCGATCTCATTTAATTTCCACACCCAAAATATAGTTTTCAACACCAATATCTTTCATGTTGAATTTGGAGGACAATTGGGTCTTCAATTCCTAGATGATTTCTTTGTTATTTCCAATCAACAACATATCATCCACATACAAGACCAAATAAATAACACGGTCACCAATTAATTTAAAACACACACAGTGATTTTCTTTGCTTCTGGTGAAGCCAAGTCCTCGTATATATGTATCAAATTTCTGCTACCACATCCTTGGTGACTGTTTTAACCCATACAGCGACTATTTTAACCTGCCTACTAGTTCTTTCTTACCCTTCATCACAAATCCTTCAGGTTGCTTCATGTATATCTCTTTTTCCAGATCCCCGTGAAGAAATGTTGTCTTCACATCCATTTATTCCAACTCAAAATCAAAAGCAACAGAAATAGATAAAAGTAATATAATAGATGCTACCTTGGAAATAGGAGAAAAAATATCACCAAAATCAATTCTTGGCACCTGGGACTAACCTTTTGCTACCAACCGAGATTTGTATTTTTCCACCTTTCCTTCTTCATTCATCTTCTTCTTAAACACCCATTTTCTACTAATGGGTTTCCTTCTAGCTGAAAACTCCACCATATCCAAAACCTCACTTTTGTGCAAAAGTTCCATTTCATCAACCATGGCCTCTTTCTATAGTTTTACGTTCTCTGAATCTACTACTTCCCTGACAATTCTGGGATCATCATCAGTAATAGATAAAGAAAATTTTGAACAAAAAGAAGTTGGACTATACCTTTCTAGCTGTCTTCTTTCTTGAACTGATATTCTCATAGCTGGAGTTTGTGGCTCTTCATATTGTGACCTCTTTTGCTGTAGAATCTGGTTCCTCCTCCTTATCTCAAACTCTATCTTTTAAGGTTCCTTTGGTAGGACTTCATATTTAATAACAACTTTCACCTCTATAAACACAACATCATGTTTGTACACAACCTTCCCTATTTCTAGGTTCCAAAGATTCTAACCTTTTAAACCATCCTTATACCCAATAAATATGCACCTTTCAGATTTACTATCCAACTTGGTTATTTTCTCCTTTGGAACATGTACATATGAATCACATCCAAATACCCTCAGATGTGAAAGAGAGGTATTCTTACCAGTCCATACCTCTTGTGGAGTCTTATCCTCCAACGCTGATGAAGGTGATATGTTGACTAGGGAACATGCGCTCTCCACTACCTCCTCCCAGAATTCCTATCCTAGCCCAACAACATTGAGCATGCTTCTTTCCTTTTCCATCAACGCCTTTTGCATTCTTTTTGCAACTGCATTTTAGTGTGTATCGAGTAGTCTTCTGCCATGCTATACCACACTTCTTACAATAACTCTTCACATTACTTCTTGTAAAACTATCCACTGTTATCTGTCTTCAATGCCATTATCTTCTTCTCTGTCTGGTTTTCCACCAGAGCCTTAAATTCTTTAAACCTGTCAAAGAATTCAAATTTCTTCTTGAGGAAATATATCCATGTATTCCTTGAGAAGTCATCTATAAATGATACATAGTACATATATTTACCTGGTGATGGAATTGACACAAGTCCAAACACATCATTGTGCACAATCTCTAATATCAATTTCACCCTCTTATCTCTTGTTATGAAACCTGTTATCACCCCAAGAAACTCTCCTAGGTTTTATATCAGAGATGCATGGGAACATTACAAACTCAACAAAAATGTTGGAAAATGGTGGATGAATGGAAGTAATGATGCATATTCAAGCCAAATAACCACTTCTACTATGCTTAACCCTAGACATGGGTGAACACCCCCAGAATACAAGGCTTTAGACCACCAATTACTCACAGTTTAAGGAATAGGTGAACATGGAGAATACTGACCACACCAACAAATGCACAAGACCATGTGATGGCCAGCTGCAACCAGTAGAAATGTCTGTAAATCTATTTCTTAATGCACAGACAGGATGATAGCTCTCTGGCATCAAAATAACAGAAACCTGCATACAAATTCAATGATACATACTAGATTCTAACACAGAGGTGGGATGACAACCCCTCTAATGCTAAACATCAAGAGCACATGAAAAATGCACAACAGGCATAGCCTGGAACAAAGAAGAAGTGGAAAGTGAGAAATTAACAGCAAAAGAATTAGCTGAAAATGAAGACTAGACACTGCAGGTATCACAGTAGTTACAGTCTCTAGAAGTCAAACTTTACATAAAAATATCATTCATCCACCCTCATTACATCTGTTTGTTGGGTATATATAGAGTTTTATTACAAATATATTTTGCTAGGATATGCATGGAGGGGTCATAATGAACCACCAACCAAATTTACTCTCTTATAGAGTCTCTGCTACGTTCTGTTGGCTTTAATGGACAGATATGATCTTTTCTGATATTCTGTTGTCCTTCCTAAGCAAGTGAATTGTTGTTTGAGGGGAGCTCCATAACTGATTAATTCTTTGATCAGCTTGAGGTCGTCCTTCTCTTTTTTGGCCATGTTGTTCCTTGATTGCAGTGGTTGAAGAGTTAATACAGACAGTACCGAGACTGGTCCAGACACCTTCATTTTTCGGTGGCACAGAACAGGTTATGGGCGTGGACAAAATGGCGGAGGCATGCATATTACGAGAACAACTACCAGTCGTCAGATCACGCAGAAGAGTAGCTGAGATTGCTTCGGAGGGAACAATCGGGAGGAAGCGGGTGGAGATCATCGTGAATTGTCAGATCGCGGTCGGGCAAATCCGATGGCGATCGGGTGCGAAAGGTGCATGGAGATTAACGGTCGAGGAGCAGTGGTTTCACGGGCGGACGATATTCCCTACACCGCCTTTGGAGCTGCGATGGTTTCCATATGTGGGGGCGCGATTCAGTAATATTGCGATGCGTGGCAGATGCGACGGCGGGTAAACTGCTTTCCTCGCGCGATAATGCGCAGGAAAGTCACGCGAGTGGGGCTTGTGAATATCGTCTGATCGTGCGATGGACAGTCGAATGGCGAGAAAAGTGCACAGGGTTTAACGTGTGGTAGACATAGCAGAGACCGTCAGATCGTGATGCGATCGACGGTGGGGATTTAACGAAGGATGGAGGGCAAACCATCACGGGGACGTATGGGTGTGAGTTCATTAGTTAAGCGCTCGGGCTTAAGAACAAGGGTTATGCAGAGCTTTGTAGGAGACAGGAAAGTGGGAAATGAAGAAATTTTTAGAGGAAAAATAGAGAAAGCGGGTTTTAAGAGGGTGAGAGGAAACTGAAGGAGGAGGGAAGAGAAGACCGCTGCAAGCTTTCTTTAACCATCAACAACACGGCCAAGCTGTCATTTTATCTCCCAGCTGCTGAAGTTTGTAGCAGAGCTAACAAAACCAACTCACAAAAAGATAGAACAAATAGATCAATGCCTTATAAATCAACCTTTTTGAGGGGGAAACCTCCTTTACATTACACAAATGAACAATTCTTGGATGATACAAATGACAAGGCCTCCTTTCTATATATAGGAGTCTAAGGGGTCATAACATAATCAGAGCCGACATAACAATAATAATGTAAGGGCACAAAAATAACAATAGTGGGCTTCTATGGGGCACAATAATAACAATATGGTGACTACATGGGCACAACAATATAATAAGTGGGTTGTAATAATAACAATAAGGGGTTAAACTAGTAGTATAGGGACCTAACATGCCCCTCTCCTTCAAAAAGTGTTGTCCTCAACTCTTGAGTAGTTTTGGATGCTTCTGTACAAATTTCCTATCCTCACATGTGGAAACTTCAGTGGGTAAGTTCTTCCACTTGATGAGATAATCTGAAATTGATCGATTGCGTAGCGGTCGGGTTCTTATTTCTGTGACTGCTTCAGGTTCCAATATGACTTTTCCTTCCTTCACAAGTTCTGACAATATTGTTTGAACTGGGAACTTTTCATCTATAACATTGTTTAAGCATGAAGCATGGAAAACTGGGGGCACTCGGGAGGATGCAGGAAGCTCCAATTTGTATTCCATAGTGCCAATCTTTTGTAGCACCTTGTAAGGACCATATTACTTTCGTGATAATTTATTATCCTTCTTATCTTGCTTAAGGGACACTTGTTTGTATGGTTGTATTCGTAAAAATACCCAATCAGCTACATCAAAACTTCTTTCACTGCGATGTTGATCTTCTTGTGGTTTCATTCGATTATGCACCAAAGTGGGATTATCCTTTGAAATTTGGAGAAATTTTTTTTGTCGATGTGATATTTCACTGCTTGAACTTGTTTCTTATTGATATGTCCTTCTATATTGAGAATTTTAGGAGTGGTAATTCTTGCAATTACATTACAATATATGGTCAGATTCATTTCTTGATGCTTGATGTGATCTTTCACTTCTTCAACCTTTTTCTTCTTGATATGTCCTTCTATCTTGAGAGTTTGAGGAGTAGTAATTCCTGCCAATGCATTACAAGATATTTTTGGATTCATTTATTCTTTCTCTAGGGTTGGTTCTTAGTGTATATCCTATTCTTTTGACGTTTCTTGTTCCTTTTCTTCCTCCTCTTCACAATCTATGTAAAATAATTTCTTCTCAGTACACTTATGACCTTTAGATTATTTGCTATCACAACTGTAACAAAGCCCTTTTTCTCTTTTTTCTTCCAATTGTTGTGGTGTCAACCTTGTAGGTTGTGGAAGGATAGGGGAATCAACATTTCCATCTTTATAGTTGTGAATGGTAGGCTTCCTTGTTGCCATAATTTTGCTTTCAATTTTTCTTGCCAACCTGAATGCCTTCTCCAATGAATTAGGTTCCCAAAGACGAATCTCATGTTGAATGTTATGCTTTAAAGTCCCTATGAAGACATCAATCCTCTACTTCTCTGGAATATCACTTACCCTTATATTCAATTTTTGAAAGTCCTCAATGTGCTCTGTCATTGTCAACACTTTTGTATGAGATTTATCAATTTTCTAAAGAAGGTGTTGCTCTTTGTATCCTCATAATGTGTTATCATTTCCTCCATGAAAATTGACCAGGTGACAAGTGGTTTACGAGAACAAGGACTTTTATACCATAAAAATTGATTCAGTTCTAAATATAAAGATGCAATATGTACCTTTTGTAACAATTTCACCTCATATAGATCAAAATATTGCTCCATCTGTAGTATTCAATTTACCGGATCCTTGCCATCAAACTTCCTCATATCGCTTTTTCTTTATTTTAGGAGCTCGATATTTAAATGATTGTAACTCTTTAATTTCATATCTTTAAGTTATGGAATATTAGTCTGTGATAGCTCTCTTAGTACTATTTCTAGCCCCGCAAGTCTGATCGCAATTGGATTCCTGAAGAAAGAGTTATTCCCAATCTCTTGTGATGACCTAATTATAGACAAGTTCAGTAGAGCGAACTTGTATGATGTGCCATGCATCACTGGTTCGACCTTAGGTTCTGAAAATGATACCCAAAAAACTAAAGTATGCCTGCTTTCTGTCACATTTTACGAAATTTGAATCATATGCTCAGAGAGAGAGTTATGGCAATTTTCCCAATGTCACTTGTTTGGAATGTAATTTGGTGGCTTGTAGAAACCCTAAATGTTTTGGTCTGTATCTCCCCAAATATAGCGAGCCAAGATCTGAAATTTGGGCCCGCGATTCACCATGATTTCGGCTCAAATGGGTCTTAATTTCAAAATGTAAACCTTTGTAGAAAACAAATTATAGAAAAACTTCCATGATGACCAGTTTGAGATGGAATTTTGGAGCTTGCAAAGACCCTAACTTCCTCAAATCATATCTCCGAAAATATAGCGACACAAGATTTGAATTTTAGACCCAAGGTTCAAAACCATTTCGGCTCAAATGGTTTTTTTCTTAGCTTCTAAAACTTCGTAGAAAAAAGGTTATAGTGAAAATTCCATGATGACCTGTTTTGGAGTAGCGAAACCCTAGAATCCCAAAGCTCTAATGCCAAATGTTATGAAACTAACTCACAGAAAGATAAAATAGATAGATCAACACCTTAGAAATCAGTCTCTTCAAGGGGGGAACCATGAAAAATTCTTGGATGATACAAATGACAAGACCTCCTTTCTATATATAGGAGTCTAAGGGGTCATAACATAATCAGAGCTAACATAACAATAATAATGTAAGGGCACAACAATAAAAATAATGGGCTTCTATGAGGCACAATAATAACAATATGGTGACTACATGGGCACAAAAATATAATAAGGGGGTTGCACTAATAACAATAATGGGTTACACTAGTAATATGGGGACCTAATGTCACCAAAGATGAAACTCACTCGCTTCTGCTTCCCATATACACAATTTTTACATAAATCAAAATCTATAGAGAAATTAGACATACCTTCTAACATACCATTACCATGAAGTATTCGAAGGCCCTTCTCTCTAGTATTTCCAAGCCTTTGATGCCATAGCATGGTATTTTCTCTAGAGATCACTATATTTTCTGCTCCACTTTCAGGAACCACAAAACTGTTGTACCCATCAATAAAAGTGTTACCTTGAAGCTTGTAGAAAGTTCCAATCCAAACTCCCCACATCAATACTAGTGCTCCCCAAACCATCTTGCAGGTATCTTTCTCAAACATTGTTTTTACACCTACATCATCTAGCTTGCTTACAGAAATCAGATTTCTAGCTAATGCAGGAATATGCAGAATACCCGGAAGTGTTCTAATCCCTCCACCTTGCAACTTCAACTTGACTTTTGCACGATCGATGATTCTACCCTTCCTACCATTCTCTAAGAATACATCACCAGCATCATATTTATCATACTCATAGAACCACTCCCTGTGGAGAGTGAAATGATAGGATGCACGTGAGTCAATCAACCATCCCTCATGATCTACATATGTACTTGTTGAAGAAGCCAAGTACACATCGCCACCTTCATCTAAGGTGTTTTTTGCCTCTGTAGAAGGAGCATCATCATATCCCTTTCCTTTCTAAGGATATTTAGTTCTACAGTCCTTTTTGAAGTGCCCTTCCTTTCGACATTTCCAGCACACCTTTATAGGTTTTCCTAGAGGTTTAGATCTCCCACTCGAGGATTTATTTTTGTTTCTATTCTGGGACCATCCTCATACAGACAAGGCATCACCATTCTAGCCCTCTGTATTTTTCCCTCTCACCTTCTTCGACAACAAGGATGAGTCTATTTCATCAAACTGCAAGGTAGTCACATTGCTACCTATTACAACAATGAGACTATCCCACAAATCTGGTAGAGAACACAATAAATTGATGCACTTATCTTCATCCAATTTTTTATATCAAAATATAACAACTGGCTTACCACAATATTAAATGTGTTCAAATTCTCTATCACCGAGTCTCCATCCTTCATCCTCAAGTTATACAACCTTTTCCATAGGAACAGTTTATTCACAAGAGACTTAGATTGGTACAAAGTCCCTAACTTGTCCCACAAATCCTTCACCGAATCTTCCCCTGATACATTCAACAATACATAATCTAAGATACACAACTGTATTGTGCTCTTTGCTTTATGATCGAACTTCGCCGAGTCTTTAGCTGACATTGTCATTGGTTTAGTGCTCAGATCTACCACAATCAACTCATCTTTATCCACCAGCAGATCCCCCATCTTGAGTTTCCACAACTCGAAACTCTGACCATTAAATTTCTCAATCTCTATCTTTCCACTGCTCACCATATTCTTTCACCACAAGAATCGATCCCACAAATCTCTCACTGAATAGGGTTTACCACAGGCCTGAGCAAAACCCCTCAGCAGAAAAGACGTCCCCTTGAAGCCAAAATAGTTATGATACCAAGTGTAGATTTTAACCTCGTATAAAAACTACCTGCATACGAATTCTAAAAAACAAAAAATAAATAATGGCGAGAGCATAAAAGATAAAACATATAGACATAGAAATTTTCCCCTTGATCCCAAAACTGAGATTGCTAGACTGATTTTTCATTATATTCCTTTCAATGTTACAATACATATATGTATACATGCCAAATAATCCATAAACCCCAATCCATTAACCCTGGATTAGAACATAACCATAGTTATCTTGACGGGATCTACAAAATACCATCGGAAGAAAACCATCATACCCAAAACCATGTGCAAAAACCATGCACAAAACCATAGGTAGCTCCACCCACCTAATATAGGGTCCAACAACAATTTCCCTGGGGAATTTCCCCTGACCCCATGGAGGGGGCCTATTGCCTCCCTGAAACCCCCTGAAAGGGGGAGCTGCCACCCCCCTACTATGCTTGGTGCAACGAACAAGGGTTGATATCACCCCCTCGCACATGGGACTAGTCGTGGAAATAATATAACACACACCCAATACAACCGAGCTTCGCCATGCCTCTCCAAAGCTGCACATTGCGTAGTTTTAGTCCTCTATCTATGAAATTTTTTCTTGGAACTATGCAATGTGAAGTTATTTCCTCCTAGGACTACTATACTACGTAATTTGTATGCCCAAGCCCCAGCCTTGACTTACCTCCATAATTGGAGAAATCGTGTCCCCAACCTAGCTTAAACTGCACACTTTGCATCATTAATCCTCAAGCTCATCTGCTAAGCCCTTGAACTGTTCAACTACATAGTAACCCAACCTCCCTTAACTCCTAGAACTACGCAGTTAGCTCTCCTAGTGTCCATTCCATCAACCTGTCCCACTAGCTCTAGAAATGTGCAGTCTTGTCCCTCAGACCTACCTCAGTTTTGCACTGCACAGTCTCAGAGCTCAAGCTTTTGCCCTCACTGCTGGAACTATGCACTGTGCAGTCCCCAAGTCCCTCTTCCTGACCTGCCACTTGTTCTTGTCTCAGTTGGTGGATCAGAATGCATCATCTTAGACTAGGGGGTTTTCGATTGATTTTGCCTCGTCATGAGTCAATTGCAGGAGCATGTAATCTATCATGTCATGGAAAGATTATGGAGAATGAGAATAAGGAGGTAGGCATGCTTAAAGACTCTCTTTTATATGAACTTACAAGTTGATCAATCAAGAGAAAGCGAAGTGACACTAATTGCGACCACTATCCAAGACTAGAGATCATTGAAGAGTCTACATCACAAAGCCATGCAAAGGTGGAGCGAAAGCATATTCAAGAGGAAATCCAACACTTAGCAGTAGCAATGGCTTGACATTGCCATATCATCAAGTAGCCCATGTCAGCAGTGTCATGTCATGAGTGGTCATATGCCACATCACTATTTTGGATCATGTATATTGTATTCAAAATGTATTGTAAAGTGGAAGTCCAAAGGACACACATAGAATGTAAAGAGTCATGTAAGTTGAAAAGTCATAGGAAGTCAAATAGTCATGAGGGTAGTCAAAGAGTCACCCTTGTTTATATATACTCCCTCATTGTATGAGCAAGGGACTTTTCACATTGGCTCCTCCTGCAAGGCATTAAAGAGATAATCTAGTTCTTTGAGGGTCAATGAGTGGCTCCAATGCTCCACTACTGGAGCTAGTGATGTACATTGTAAAGATGTGACTTGGAACTGTTACTTAATAAAAGAACCCTTCAAGGCTAGCATGTTCTTCATGCATGGATTGTGAATGTTTGTAAGACTATTTTGTGGATGTATGTATTTCATGTTTTCTTTCACATGATTTGAGATAGTTGAACTATTTCAATTATTTTAGTACTTATCATATTGAGAATGTATTGTAATGGTTGTTATTTTTGTCCCATCCTTGTGGATTATTCCGCATGATAATAAACAAATATTTCCTCATTTGTTAGTTGTAATGAATGTCGCAATCTCTGTGGACTATTCCATTGGATGTTAGACGGATCCTTCTGGTTCATGTGTGTCTCATCTTGGGTGGTACTATTACCTCTCACTTAGAGGCTCCCTTTTCTCATCTTTTCGCAGTAGAATAACCTTGACACATTTGTAACTAAACACTCACTAGGAACATCTTCTTGCTTTTCGAAGACATGATTTCATGCCTCTCTCTCGATGAAAATTAGAGTCAAGGATAATATTTAAGGATTCGACAACCGATCCTTTATACCGAATGAGACTCTTACACCAAATTGTGTGAGGTCTAATTGGGATATAACATTGGGGAGATCCCTTGAATGTTGGTGGGTCCAACGCCATCAACATAAAGATTTTTTCCTTTTCCCGAATTTCTAGAGTCAGTGCACTTGCAAAGTAGATCAACCTACATGGATCAATGTAGTTGATAAGTTATGCAACATGTGACTAGTGTAGGTGGACCAAAGGGAAAGTTGCACTGGGACAAAAAACATCTTTTTAGGTTGATGGTCCCAGAAGTTTAGAATTTTTTGAGAGGATATGATCAGGGATTTGCAAAGGGATAATGATAAAGTGTTTAGGATGTTGATTTATACTATTTGCAAGTCCATTGAACAAATGTGACAAAATGGCCTATAAAAAGCTTGATTGAAAACCACTACTAAAACTACTTCCTCCACTAGAACTACTAGTACGATATCTAAGATGTACTTGCTGAAATTTTAGTATTTTGATACAATACAAGTTGAAGTTTAGGGAGAGGAGGAGTTGTACCACTATGTTGCAGACTATCGCTCGTAAGAACCAAGTGATATTCAACGAATAATCATCTCATCACAAAATTCATATCATCATCTACTAGAGTATGCTCACCAGGCATTGTAATCATTTGTATAGTTGGATAAAGCATATGAAATCCTCCTAACTCTGAGTGGGGTTTGTTATCACTCAGATTTTCCTTGAAGTTGTCAGAATAAGGAAAGGGGTCCGAGGTAACCACAAACCAACTTTTAAGTACAAAATCTAGCCAATATGTACTCAGAGAGGGCTCTCTCTTTATGATTTAGCTTTTTTTATAGGATATTAGGCTAGTTATGAAATCTTGGGGGGTTTTGATTTTGTTTGGTGGTGGAATTTAGGAGAATATGGATAGAACAAGGTATTTCAGGCCATTGGGCTATGGAGTCAATTGAGAATGGCTTAACTGGATCAGGTTGATTTCACAAAGGAGGGTTTCACAGGGCAAGATAGTTAAACAATAGACGAATAATAGCTTAAAAGGGTGAAATGGTCTTGAAAGGGAGGAAGGGAAATTAAGAATCCTTCAACAAAGTTTAAGATGAGGGAAAGTGTGTGCTCATTAACAAAAAGAAATTAAGAAATTTTTGTTAAATGTCACAGTGATAAACTAAAAAGCAGGGAGCAATTAAGAATATAAATGATTTTAAAGACAGAATGCAGTAAAGCACTTTCTGAAATATAATTTTTCGTTTATCATTCAGATATGAAACATATATGAATATTTGAACAAGAAAACTGTAAAAACATAAGATATAGAATACTTATTTGTTTCTCATTTGACACAGGTATCCTATAAAATTCCTTTGCTTTATTACTTTGTCCAGCCAGAAATACAATAGTTGTTCAACAACACTTCTATTCCAAAATAGAGAGTCTACAGAAATGTCTAAGAATCCACACACAGTACTTCGAATGAGGAAGTACTTATACAAAATTTGCAACAAAATATCTCCTAACTGAGAGAGATATATTCTAGGAAAACTAAATATATTTTACATGAATGTAGAGATAGATGGTCTCGAAAGTAGAAACTGAATGTGAATTGCTTGGTTACTATCCTTGTTTTTGTTGAAGGAGCTGGAGGCAGGCCCTATGATTGTGCATCTTGCTGTCTTGCTCGTAATTATGTGCTTGTTGATTGTTTTTATCTTTTCACTGATACTCTTTTACCTGTGACTGATACTCTTTACCTGAACTTGTCACTCCAATAGTTTCAGCTGTTGCCAAAGGGAAATATAGCGCTAGAGCCATTGCTAACGTAGAAGGGACTGTTGTAGAAACCACTGGCACTACATTTAAAGGCTGAGAGGTCGACTCACTCTGCCTGCTTTGTAGTTTTTTCTCTAATTCTTGTTCTGTCTCCTTCAGTTGTTCATTTAGCTTCAAGACCAAGTCCATAAGCTCTTCTTCATTCTTCTTTTCAATTACCTCAGCAGTTTGAGGGTGCATGAGTGGTGGCAATTTCAGCTGCTTTCTCAGTGTAGCTATATCTTCATTCTTTCTCTTTATCATGCCTTTTGTGGCTTTTATATCCTTTGGGTTATGGCCCAATCCAATAATCAAATCCTCCAATGATTTGATTATGTTTTCCTTTGCCTGTGAGGAGGCCCTTTGTAGCTGCAATTGAGAAATGGTGTTGTTCAGCGAATTCTCCAGCCTATGTGCCATCATGGCCTTGCTTTTCAGTGTAGAATAAACCATTTCCCCTGTTTGCTTATGCAATTCTATCTGATCTATGGGGTGAATATCTTTGGCTCAGATCTCAAAATCATTTTTGAGGTAGTCTGTAATTGATTTGGGTTGTTGTACTGTGGGCTTTAGAAAGCTCATCTACATTTTGCCTTCTTTGATGTCATAAGCTGACATCAACCTGGTTTTATTAGTAGGGGCCATATTCAAGTATTGAGTGTAGGCTTGGGCCTTCAACTGTTCATTTTTGGCCTTTATCTCCTTAAATTTTCCTTTGATGTCTAAGGTCTTGTCAGATGAAGACCTGAAAGATGAAACTTCGACACTTTGTTGTCATTCAAGCTCTTGTATTTGTGAACTAAAAGGTGTCCCACCTACTGGGAATGTATGTAGATTGTCTCCACCTTCTTTCCTTAAAATCCCTGTTGTTTCTTCAAAAAATTCTTCCTCCGAATGTGGATTTAGCCTGTGCCTCTTAGCGTTAGGCTGGTCTGAAGGACCACTGGCAGGGGTAGCTACTTCCCTGTCTCTTTCTAAGCTTTTTTCCTCATTTAGAGGAGTCTGCAAAATTGGGGGGTCTCCCATATTAACCTGAGCTGGATGGAACTATGGTGGAGCCTGTTCTTCAGAGATTTCAGGCTGCTCTGACATATCTGGTTGTCTTGATGCTGGAGTATTGGTTACCTGTTCTTTTCCCTGTGGTGATTCTGCAGGGGGTGCACTAGTTTCCTGGGAGTGCCTTTGAAAAGTCTCTGCTGTAGAGGCACTAGTTCTTGGTGTTGGCTTCTGAGCAGTTCCAACTGGTACCTATTCACAAGAGTCCAGGTCAAGTCTCTTTTCTAGGTCTTTCATCACATTCGCTAGATTGACCTGATGGTTGAAAAGTGTGCAACAAGAAATGCTTGTTGAGAATGAAACAAGATAATGGAGCTTAGTGGAAAGGAGTCGCCTTCACTAAGTGGGCCCGCAGGCTATTTTTGGCGCAAGTCTATTTTTAGACTATGTCTATTTTTAGACATATGGATCATGTCTATGGATTGCAGGTTGTTGTTTATGGATAATTGATCAAGTTGGGAAAAATAGATGGACTTCTATTTTTAGATCACAGCGGAGTGACTGCTCAGTCTAAATATAGAACAGTCAAATATTATTAGCTCATAATAATATTTAGACTATAAACTTTGTCTTATTCTCTTGGAGAACTTCAGGATGAGCTACGGATGTGGTACATGCAAATCCCAGAAGGAAATACGTGGTTACCTATGGGATGACTAATATTTTCATGCAGGACTTCAGTTAGAAATCAAGTGAGTTGAGTTTAGTGGACTGGAGGTGCAGTTGATGGAGTTGTGTTCAGTTAAGCTTTGTTAAACTGGTTGTATTTAGTCTAACTGAAAAATAGACTAGAGATGAGTTGGGTGAATTAGTTATTAATTAATTCACAAGTTATTAACTCATAATACAACTAATGAATACATCAGTTAACTCAGTTGCATGTCAGTGCATGTTCAGTTCAGCAGGGACAGGTGTTCGAGGATCAGATTGCTATCAGTTGTGACTATAGCTGTGCATGATGATTTGCACAATCAGTGGGATTGAGTTTCCAATGAGGATTGCGTGATATATCCAAGGAAAATACGTTTTTTCTTCAGCCATTCATCATTCATTCTCATGCAGGATTGCGCAGAAGAGGCAGGCAAGCAGCGGAAGAGATTTGGAGATCAGATCTGAGCTGTATTGTGTGTAACAGAGGTGGAGATACTTGTGAGAAGTATCATGCTGTGTAATGTTACATGACTCAATAATTAATATACAGATGGTTGGGGTTTTTAGCGAGATGCTTTCCCCGGGATACATATTGTGTTAATGTGTGAATGCTCTTGATGTTTTATTGTTATTGATGCGGCTATATTGATGATCAACGTAGAGGAGCTTATGTATTGTGTATGTTTTCCGCAATAGTACATGATCAGGATAATCTCTGTTGAATATGTGTTAAATTATTCAAAATTTCTACATGGTATCAGAGCGCTTTGACTTGTAGAAAAATTTCTACATGGTATCAGAGCTGTTGATCATCAGATCTACTATTCAGGAAGTGTTTACATTCTATTTCTCTAGGCAGAGTCTGTAATCGAGCCAGGTAGCCTCTGGATTCATCCTTCTTTTGGAAGGTGAGATATCTGGTGAATGCCCATACAGTCAATCTCTGTACAAGAAATATTGTGTTCTCACGAATCTTAGGTCTGAGGTGGTTGAGTTGGTTGCTGGTGGAATTCGAATTTGCAACAGTATTTTCTTGGTGACAACGCAACAATGTCTTTCAACGGATTGCGATTGGAGTATGCTCTTGAGGGCAGCTCAAACTATATTGCATGGAAGGACAGGATGGAGGCAGTATTGGATGATAATGGGCTGAAAGAGTTCATAGATACAGATATCCCAAAGCCTACTGATGCTACTCAAGCTGATGCTTGGCAAAAGAAGATTGCAAAATGTCGAAGGATTCTGTTGGAGGGCGTGAAGGATCACATTGTGTCCAGCCTCCATGGAAAGGCTACTCCATATTTGATGTGGAAATCATTAACAGAATTATTCCAAAGCAAGAGCGATCAGAGGAAGCTGGCACTCAAAGATAAACTCAGAAACATCAAATGCGAGAAGGGTGACAGTATTCCCAAGTATCTCACGAAGTTCACTCAGTGTCGAGATGAGCTGCGAAGTGTGGGGGTTACTGTCGACGATGAGGACTTGGTGAGCTTGGCTCTCCTTGGTCTTCCGAAGAGTTGGCATTCCTATCAGGATTCTGTCAATGGTCGGGAGAAGTTGCCAGGATGGGAAAGACTATGGTCAGATCTTGTGCAGGAGGAGATCAGGCAGAGCACCAGAGACAGTTCTTCATCTATGCATGATGAGGAGAACTGTGCCTTAGCGAGTAAGGCGAAGAAGGGGAAGGGTAAGCTTTCTCTTTCTGAATCCATTTCTTCCAATGATGGGAAGAAGGTTGACAAGTCGAAGGTGAGATGCTTTCGTTTTCATGAGTTGGGCCATTATGCTACTAATTGCCCAAACAAGAAGTCCAAGAAGGGATCCGAGGAAGGATCTGAAGGTGAGGCACTTGCTTCACAGTTTGAGTTGGATTTCACACTC
>APFE030890991.1:0-11406 GCA_000404065.3 Pinus taeda
TCTAACTCCTAATTTCAAGGGCTAAATTTACCTTTTTTACCCTCTTCCTTAATAAAAGGTGGGCTATTTGAGGTGATTTGTAAAAATGTACTATGATACAAAATATTCGCCCACTAAAAATTTAAAACCCCTTAATTTCGCCAAAGGGCGAACATTCGCCCCTAAAATTTTCTATGGTCTTCCGTATATGCACCATTTTCGTATATGCGCAATTTCTGTATATGGAATTTGTACACATCTTCGTTTATGCTTCTACATTGTATATGCGCAAATTCTATATACATAAATTGCGCATATACGGAAACTGTGCATATACGGAAAGTGGGCATATACGGAAGATATGCGCAAATCTCCTGTATATGCCCAGTTTCCGTATATGCGCAATTTCTGTATATTGAATTTGCGTGTATACGATGCATATACACGAGCAACGTGCAAAATCGAGAGGTATGCATATACAATAAAGTTAGGGATATATGGAAGACATGCGCATGTCTTTCGTATGTGCCCAGTTTCCCTATATGCGCACATCTTCTATATATGTACAGTTTCAGTATATGTGCAATTTCTGTATATGGAATTTGTACACATCTTCGTTTATGTTACAGAAACTGTGCATATACGGAAACTGTGCATATACGGAAGATGTGCGCATATACGAAAATTGTGCATAAACGGAAGATATGCGGGTGTCTTCGGTATATGCACACTTTCCGTATATGCGTAATTTTTGTAAATGGAATTTGTGTATCTGCGATGCAGATACATGAAAGACATGCATATACGAAAGATATGCACATACAGGAAAGTTAGGGATATACGGAAGACATGCGCATACCTTCCGTATATGCTCAGTTTCCGTATATGAGCACATCTTTTGTATATGCACAATTTCGGTATATGCGTAGTTTCTGTAACACAAACGAAGATACATGAGCGACGTGCATATAAGGAAGATATGCAGATATAGGAAAGTTCATGTATTTGCATTGTATATGCGCAAATTCAATATACAGAAATTGCGCATATACGGAAACTTGGCATATACGGAAGATTTGCGCAAATCTTCCATATATGCCCAGTTTTCGTATATGTTCACATCTTCCGTATATGCACTGTTTCCGTATATGCGCAATTTATGTATATGGAATTTGCGCATATACAATGTATAAGCATAATAGAAGATGTGTACAAATTCCATATATAGAAATTGCGCATATACGGAAATGGTGCATATACGGAAGTCACGCACATATTTTCCGTATATGCCCAGTTTCCGAATATGCGCACATCTTCCATATATGCATAGTTTCCGTATATGTGCAATTTATGCATATGGAATATGTGCATATACGATGCAAAATGTCTTCCGTATATGCCCATTTTCCGTATATGCGCACATCTTTCATATATTCACAGTTTCTGTATATGCCCAGTTTCCATATATATGCACATCTTCCATATATGCACAGTTTTCGTATATGCGCAATTCATGTATATAGAATTTGTACACATTTTCGTTTATGCTTCTGCATCGTATATGCGCAAATTCCATATAACTAAATTGTATATATATGGAAACTGTGCATATATGGAAGACGTGGGCATATACGGAAACTACACATATACGGAAGATATGCGCGTGTGTTCCGTATATGCACCGTTTCCGTATATGCGCAATTTCTGTATATGGAATTTGTACACATCTTCATTTATGCTTCTACGTTGTATATGCGCAAATTCTATATACATAAATTACGCATATACGAAAACTGTGAATATACAGAAGATGTGTGCATATACGGAGACTTGGCATATACGAAAGATATGCGCAAATCTTCCGTATATGCCAAGTTTCTGTATATACATAATTTCTGTATATTGAATTTGCGTGTATACAATGCAGATACACGAACGATGTGCATAATCCTGAGGTATGCACATCGAGTAAGGTTAGGGATATACGGAAGACATGCGGATGTCTTCCGTATATTTCCAGTTTCTGTATATGCGCACATCTTCCCTATATGAACAGTTTCCGTATATGCGCAATTTCTGTATATGGAATTTGTACACATCTTCGCTTATGTTATAGAAATTGCGCATATACGGAAACTGTGCATATACGGAAGATGTGCACATATACCGAAAATAGGCATATACGGAAGATATGCGCGTGTCTTCTTTATATGCACAGTTTCTGTATATGCGCAATTTCTGTATATGGAATTTGCGCATCTGCGACGCAGATACATGAACGACGTGCATATACGGAAGATATGCACATATAGGAAAGTTAGGGATATATGGAAGACATGGGCATATCTTCCGTATATGCCTAGTTTTCGTATATGCACACATCTTCCGTATATGCACAGTTTCTGTATATGCGCAGTTTCTGTAACATAAACGAAGATACATGAATGATGTGCATATAATGAAAATATGCACATACAGGAAAGTTCATATATCTGCAACATATATGCGCAAATTCAATATACAGAAATTGCGCATATACGGAAACTCGTCATATACAGAAGATTTGCGCAAATCTTCCGTATATGCCCAGTTTCTGTATATGCACACATCTTCCGTATATGCACAGTTTCCGTATATGGGCAATATATGTATACGGAATTTGTACATATACGATGTAGAAGCGTAAAAGAAGATGTGTACAAATTTCATATACAGAAATTGCGCATATACGGAAGACACGCACATATCGTCCGTATATGCTTAGTTTCCGTATATGCGTACAGCTTCCATATATGCACAGTTTCCGTATATGCGCAATTTATGTATACGGAATTTGCGCATATACGATGTAGAATGTCTTCCGTATTTGCCCAGTTTCCATATATGCGCACATCTTCCATATATTCACAATTTCCGTATATGCGCAATTTCTGTATATGGAATTTGTACACATCTTCGTTTATGCTTATGCATCGTATATGTGAAAATTCCATATACATAAATTGCTCATATACAGAAACTGTGCATATATGGAAGATGTGCGCATATACGGAAACTGGGAATATACGAAAGATATGCACGTGTCTTCCGTATATGCACCATTTCCATATATGCGTAGTTTCTCTATATGGAATTTGTACACTTCTTCGTTTATGCTTCTACATCGTATATGCGCAAATTCCATACACATAAATTGCATATACATGGAAACTGTACATATACGTAAGATGTGCGCATATATGAAATTGGGCATATACGGGAGATATGCGCAAATCTTCCGTATATGCCCAGTTTCCGTATATGCGCAATTTCTGTATATTGAATTTGCGCATATACGATGCAGATACATGAATGACGTGCATAATCAAGAGGTATGCACATATAGGAAAGTTAGGGATATACGGAAGACATGTGCATGTCTTCTGTATATGCTCAGATTCCATATATGCGCACTTCTTCCGTATATGCACAGTTTCCGTATATGCGCAATTTCTGAATATGGAATTTATATTTATGTTACAAAAATTGTGCATATATAGAGACTGTGCATATACGAAAAATGTCCGCATTTACGGAAATTGGGCATATACGGAAGATATGCGCGTGTCTTCCGTATATGCACAGTTTTTGTATATGCGTAATTTCTGTATATGGAATTTACACATCTGCGATGCAGATACATGAACGATGTGCATATATGGAAGATATGCACATACAGGAAAGTTAAGGATATATGGAAGACATACGCATATCTTCCGTATATGCCCAATTTCCGTATATGCGCACATCTTCCGTATATGCACAGGTTTTGTATATGCGTAGTTTCTGTAACATAAACGAAGATACATGAACGACGTGCATATACGGAAAATATGCACATACAGGAAAGCTCATGTATCTGCATCGTATACGCACAAATTCAATATACAGAAATTGCGCATATGCGGAAACTGGGCATATATGGAAGATTTGCGCAAATCTTCCGTATATGCCCAGTTTCTGTATATGCGCACATCTTTTGTATATGCACAGTTTCCGTATATGCGCAATTTATTTATATGGAATTTGCACATATACATTGTAGAAGCATAAACGAAGATGTGTACAAATTCCATATACAGAAATTGTGCATATACGGAAACGTTGCATATACAGAAGACACGCGCATATCTTCTGTGTGTGCCCAGTTTCTGAATATGCACACATCTTCCATATATGCACAGTTTCCGAATATGCGCAATTTATGTATATATAATTTGCGCATATACGATGTAGAATGTCTTCCGTATATGCCCAATTTCCGTATATGCACACATCTTCCATATATGCATAGTTTCTGTATATGCGCAATTTTTGTATATGGAATTTGTACACATCTTCGTTTATGCTTCTGCATCGTATATGCACAAATTCCATATACATAAATTGCGTATATACCGAAATTGTGCATATATGGAAGATGTGCACATATACGGAAACTGGGCATATACAGAAGATATGCGCGTGTCTTCCATATATGCACAGTTTCCGTATATGCGCAATTTCTGTATATGAAATTCGTATAAATCTTCGTTTATGCTTCTACATCGTATATGCGCAAATTCCATATACATAAATTTCACATATACGGAAACTGTGCATATACGGAAGATGTGTGCATATACGGAAACTGGGCATATATGGGAAATATGCGCAAATCTTCCGTATATGCCCAGTTTCCATATATGTGCAATTTCTGTATATTGAATTTCCACGTATACGATTTTGATACACGAACGACGTGCATAATCGAGAGGAGTGCACATCCATGAAGGTTAGGGATATACATAAGACATGTGCATGTCTTCTGTATATGCGCAGTTTCCGTATATGCATACATCCTCCGTATTGCACAGTTTCCGTATATGCGCAATTTCTGTATATGGAATTTGTACACATCTTCGTTTATGTTTCTGCATCGTATATGCGCAAATTCCACATACATAAATTGCACATATACGGAAACTGTGCATATATGGAAGATGTGCGCACATATACAGAAGACATGCACATGTCTTCCATATATCCCGAACTTTCCTGTATGTGCATATCTTTCGTATATGCACGTCGTTCATGTATCTTCGTTTATGTTACAGAAATTGTGCATATACGGAATATGTTCGCATATACGGAAACTGGGCATATACGGAAGATATGCGCATGTCTTCCGTATATCCCTAACTTTCATGTATGTGCATATCTTCCATATATGCATGTCGTTCATGTATCTGCATCGCAGATGTGCAAATTCCATATACAGAAATTGCGCATATACGAAAACTGTGCATATACCGAAGACGCGCATATCTTCTGTATATGCCTAGTTTCCGTATATACCCACATCTTCCGTATATGCACAATTTCCGTATATGTGCAGTTTCTCTAACATAAACAAATATGTGTACAAAATTTGATATACAAAAATTGCGCATATATGGAAACTGTGCATATACGGAAGATGCGCGCATATACGGAAACTAGGCATATACGGAAGACATGCGCATGTCTTCCATATATCCCTAACTTTCCTGTATGCACATACCTTCCGTATATGCACGTCATTCGTGTATCTGCACCATAGATGCGCAAATTCCATATACAGAAATAGGGCATATATGGAAACTGTGCATATACGGAAGAGATGCACGCATATCTTCCGTATATGCACAGTTTCCGTATATGCGCAAATTCCATATACAAAAATTGTGCATATACGAAAACTGTGCATATATGGAAGATATGCGTATATCTCTTCCGTATATGCATAGTTTCCATATATGCCCAATTTTTGTATATGGAATTTGTGCATTTACGATGCAGATACACGAATGATGTGCATAATCGAGAGGTATGCACATACAAGAAAGTTAGGGATATATGGAAGACATGTGCATGTCTTCCGTATATGCGCAATTTTGTATATGGAATTTGTACACATCTTCGTTTATGTTATAGAAACTACGCATATACGGAAACTGTGCATATACGGAAGATGTGCGCATATATGGAAACTGGGCATATACGAAAGGTATGCGTTTCTTCCGTATGTGCACAGTTTCTGTATATGCGCAATTTCTGTATATGGAATTTGTGCATCTGCGATGTAGATACCTGAACGATGTGCATATATGGAATATATGCACATATAGGAAAGTTAGGGATATACGGAAGACATGCGCATATATTCCGTATATGCCCAGTTTCCGTATATGCGCACATCTTCTGTATATGTGCAGTTTTTGTATATGCGTAGTTTTTGTAACATAAACGAAGATACATGAACAACGTGCATATACAGAAGATATGCACATACAGGAAAGCTAGAGATATACGGAAGACATGCGCATGTCTTCCGTATTTGCCCAGTTTCTGTATATGCGCACATCTTTCGTATATGCACAGTTTCCGTATATGCGCAATTTATGTATATGGAATTTGCGCATATATGATGCAGAAGCATAAACGAAGATGTTTACAAATTCCATATATAGAAATTGCGCATATACGGAAACTGTGCATATACAGAAGATGTGCGCATATACAGAAACTGGGAAGATACGGAAGACATGCGCATGTCTATCCCTAACTTTCCTGTATGTGCATACCTCTCGATTATGCACATCGTTTATGTATCTGCATCGAAGATGCGCAAATTCCATATACAAAAATTGGGCATATATTAAAACTATGCATATACGGAAGAGATACACGCATATCTTTCGTATATGCACAGTTTCCGTATATGCACATTTTCTGTTTATTGAATTTGCGCGTATACGATGCAGATACATGAACGACGTGTATGATCGAGAGGCATGCACATACAGGAAAGTTAGGGATATATGCCCAGTTTCCAAGTGAGGAGTTAAATTATCTACAGATCATGGAGGAAGAAACAGAAGCAATAGATATGGGGGAGTTGGACATTCCAGGCTTGGAGTAGGCTTGTACTACAAACAATTTTGACAACATTCCAGATGGACAACATAAAAATCTGGAGGAAGTCTTATCTCATGCGCAAAGGCAAAATTCTTTAGGTATCCAGACTGGTGGCCCTTGGGACGGAATATTTATACCCAAAGATATCAAAAAGCAAGGTAGGAAAATAGATCTCCAACGAACAATCAGAATAGGACAAATGTTAGTGGACTCAGGCAGGTATTCCAAGCTAACCAAGTATGACAACTCTGATCATAATCCTTCCCAATGAAGTTAATCTCTTGGAATATAAGAGGGCTCAATGGCCCAGGGAAAAATCGAATCCTTAAAAACATGATAAAGCAAGAAAAACCTCAAATCCTTTTCTTGCAAGAGACCAAATGCAACTCAAGTGCACTAGATAGATTTGCAGCAAAAGTAAGGCCAAGAAGCTTCAATGCTACAATGGATGCTCATGGGGCTTTTGGAGGTCTGGCAATTGTCTGGGACTCCCGAGCAATCAAGCTAGACAATATCCACGCAAGTAGGAATTTCCTACAAGCAACATTTCACATCATCGGGACAAATATACACAGGCTCTGAACCAATGTATATTTTCCACAGAAGGCATCGCTTAAAGCTGAAATCCTTAACACTCTCTCTGCAATCAACCATGACAGGTCGCACCCTTTATGGATTTCTAGAGGAGACTTTAACATGATTACTAGGCTGGAAGAAAAAAGGGGAGGAAGATGCAGAGGAAGTTAGGAAGGGATACCCCTAAAGGAATTCTTTCAGAACAACTGGCTCATAGACCTACCCTTCAATAACGGTGTATTTACTTGGAACAATAGGAGAGTAGGTAAGCAGCAAATTGCTTCTTGTCTGGATAGGTTCTTGCTCTCAGACAATGCTATTCATCTTGGTGGAGACTTCACAGCCTCCATTTTGCCTCTTTCACGATCTGATCACTGGCCCATCTCTCTCCATTGGTTGCGTCCTGGCAATCTGATCTATAGACCGTTCGGCTTTGAGGCTTTCTGGATGTGTCATCCGGATTTCCAAGTCTTAATCAATTCAGAATGGAACAATTTTTCCCTTCCTCCAGGTTCAAAAATTTTCCAATTCGTTCAAAAGCTTAAGCATCTCAAAAGCTAGATGAAACGCTGGAATCACACTTCTTTTGGTAATATCTTCCAGGCTTAGAAAGCCCTCGAGCTGGAAATGAAGCAATTGTAGCAGAGGATTATTACTGAAGGCCGCTCAGAGGACCTGTCAAAACAGGAAAAAATTATTGAAGCGCAAGTCAGAGAAAGGGCTAAGCAAGAAGAAACGTTATGGAGGCAAAAATTAAGAGTCAGATGGCTTAAAGATGGAGAGGAAAACACTAAATTTTTTCTGGGGGTGAATGCAACGTTCATAGCCCTGGTTCCCAAGGTGGACATGCCAAGCACACCTGACAAGTACAGGCCTATTGCACTATGTAACATAATCTATAAGATTGTCTCCAAAATCATTGCCTCCAGGCTCAAATTGCCACTTCCTCTCATCATCTCGCCTGAGGAATTTGGATATGTCGAAATTGTGCATATACGAAAGATATGCGCGTGTCTTCCGTATATGCACAATTTCTGTATATGCCCAATTTTTGTATATGGAATTTGCGCATCTGCGATGCAGATATACGAACGACAAGCATATATGGAAGGTATGCACATAAAAGAAAGTTAGGGATATACGAAAGACATGCGCATGTCTTCCGTATATGCCCAGTTTCCGTATATGCGCACATCTTTCGTATATGCACAGTTTCCGTATATGCACAATTTCTGTATATGGAATTTGCACACATCTTCGTTTATGTTACAAAAACTGCACATATACAGAAACTGTGCATATATGGAAGATGTGCACATATACGGAAATTGGGCATATACGGAATATATGCGCGTGTCTTTCATATATGCGCAGTTTCCGTATATGCGTAATTTTTGTATATGGAATTTGCACATCTGTGATGCAGATATATGAATGATGTGCATATACGGAATATATGCACATACAGGAAAGTTAGGGATATAGGAAGACATGCGCATAGCTTCCGTATATGCCCAGTTTCCGTCTATGCACACATATTCTGTATATACACAGTTTCTGTATATGCGCAGTTTCTGTAACATAAACGAAGATACATGAATGACGTGCATATACGGAAGATATCCACATACAGTAAAGTTCATATATCTACATCATATATGCGAAAATTCAATATACAAAAATTGCACATATACGGAAACTTGGCATATACGGAAGATTTGCGCAAATCTTCCGTATATGCTCAGTTTCTGTATATGCGTACATCTTCCGTATATGCACAGTTTCCGTATATGCACAATTTATGTATATGGAATTTGCACATATATGATGTAGAAGCATAAACGAAGATCTGTACAAATTCCATATACAGAAATTGCGCATATACGGAAACGGTGCATATACGGAAAACACGCGCATATCTTCCATATATGCGCAGTTTCCATATATGCGCACATCTTCCATATATGCACAGTTTCCGTATATGCACAATTTATGTGTATGGAATTTACGCATATATGATGCAGAATGTCTTTCGTATATGCCCAGTTACCGTATATTCGCAGATCTTCCATATATCCACATTTTCCGTATATGCGCAATTTCTGTATATGGAATTTGTACACATCTTCGTTTATGCTTTTGCATCATATATGCGCAAATTCCATATACATAAATTGTGCATATATGGAAACTGTGCATATATGGAAGATGTGCGCATATACGGAAACTGGGTATATACGAAAGATATGCGTGTCTTCCGTATATGCACCATTTTCGTATATGCGCAATTTCTGTATATAGAATTTGTACACATCTTCGTTCATGCTTCTACATTGTATATGCGCAAATTCTATATACATAAATTGCACATATATGGAAATTGTGCATATACGGAAGATGTGCGCATATAGGAAAGTGGGCATATACAGAAGATATGCGCAAATCTTCTGTATATGCCCAGTTTCCGTATATGCGCAATTTCTGTATATTGAATTTGCGCATATACGATGCACATACACGAACGACGTGCAAAATCGAGAGTTATGCACATACAAGAAAGTTAGGAATATACGAAAGACATGCGCATGTCTTCTGTCTGTGCCCAGTTTCCGTATAGGTGCACATCTTCTGTATATGCACAGTTTCAGTATATGTGCAATTTCTGTATATGAAATTTCTACACATCTTCGTTTATGTTACAAAAACTACGCATATACGGAAACTGTGCGTATACAGAAGATGTGCGCATATACGGAAATTGGGCAGATACGGAAGATATGCGGGTGTCTTCCGTATATGCACAGTTTCTGTATATGCGTAATTTTTGTATATGGAATTTGCGTATTTGCGATGCAGATACATGAAATACATGTATATACAGAAGATATGCACATACAGGAAAGTTAGGGATATACGGAAGACATGCGCATACTTTCCGTATATGCCCAGTTTTTGTATATGAACACATCTTCCGTATATGCACAATTTCGGTATATGCGTAGTTTCTGTAACACAAACGAAGATACATGAGCGACGTGCATATAAGGAAGATATGCACATATAGGAAAGTTCATGTATCTGCATTGTATACGGGAAAATTCAATATACAGAAATTGCGCATATACGAAAACTGGGCATATACGGAAGATTTGCGCAAATCTTCCGTATATGCCCAGTTTCCGTATATGTGCACATCTTCCATATATGCAATGTTTCCATATATGAGCAATTTATGTATATGGAATTTGCCGCATATACAATGTAGAAGCATAATTGAAGATGTGTACAAATTCCATATATAGAAATTGCGCATATACAGAAATGGTGCATATATGGAAGACACGCGCATATCTTCCTTATATGCCTAGTTTCTGAATATGCGCACATCTTCCATATATGCACAGTTTCCGTATATGTGCAATTTTTGCATACGGAATTTGTGCATATACGATGCAGAATCTCTTCCGTATATGCCCAATTTCTGTATATGCGCACATCTTCCATATATGCACAGTTTCCGTATATGACCATTTTCCGTATATGTGCATATATTCCATATATGCACAGTTTCCGTATATGCGCAATTCTTGTATATGAAATTTGTACACATCTTCGTTTATGCTTCTGCATCGTATATGCGCAAATTCCATATACATAAATTGTGCATATACGGAAACTGTGCATATATGGAAGATCTGCACATATACGGACACTACGCATATACGGAAGATATGTGCGTGTGTTCCGTATATGCATCGTTTCCGTATATGCGCAATTTCTGTATATGGAATTTGTACACATCTTCATTTATGCTTCTACATTTTATATGCACAAATTCCATATACATAAATTGCGCATATACGAAAACTGTGA
>APFE030891000.1:0-39110 GCA_000404065.3 Pinus taeda
TTGATCTAGGGGCTGCCATCAATGTGATGACCAGGGACACCATGCTTAAGCTCAATCTTCAGAGTTCCCTAAGGAAGACCTCGATAGTGCTGCAATTGGCAGACCGCGCCATCGTGACTCCCGAAGGGATTGTGGAGGATGTCTTGGTCTCTGTTGACTCCTGGGAATACCGTGCAGACGTTTTGGTCCTATAGCCTAAGGCAAAACGCATAGGTTATCCTCTCATTTTGGGAAGGCCTTGGCTGGCCACTGCAAATGCTTATATCAGCTGTCGAGCGGGAAGCATGACCATAAAAAATGGGCCTATGTCCAAGCAGCTGGTGCTATACCCTCCTGCCTAACCTTCGATAGAACATGACTTACCCCTCTCGTTGGAAGAAGGAGAAGAGGATGAGGTCTACTCTGCACCATTATGCACAGTAGAAGCCACCAATGGAGGTCCTCCAACCAAGGATGATTTGATTGAAATTTTAATCCAAAATCCTCCCCCTAGTGAGCTATCCTTGGAAGAATTGGTGGAAGACACCCAGGCCAATGCCTTAGTAGACCTAAGTGCCACTAATCCGACCAACCCCAGAGTTAAGAATGTGGAGTTTGGCCCTGAGAAGACTTTGAAGATAAGCTTCTCTCTCTCTCCCTCTTAGGAAAAGGAGCTATGTAGTCTCTTGACCTGCCATTTGGAGGCCTTTTCTTGGAGCTACAAGGAAATGAAGGGAATTCATCCCTCAGTCTGTACTCATCATATCTACATCAAGGAGGACTGTAAGCCATTTAGGCAACCTCAGAGGAGGATGAATCCAGCCCTTAAGGACATTGTTAAAGAAGAGGTGCAAAAATTGTTGGATGCGGGATTCATCTACCCCATCTTGGATAGCGAATGGGTTTCCCCTCTGGTGTTGGTGCCCAAGAAAAATGGGAAATGGAGAATCTTTGTGGACTACAGGGAGTTGAACAAAGCCACCAAGAAAGACCACTTCCCTTTACCTTTCATAGATCAAGTGTTGGATGGTCTGGCAGGGAAGATGTTTTTCTCTTTCCTAGATGGGTTCAGTGGGTGTAATCAGATTCACATCATCCCGGAGGACCAGGATAAGACCAGTTTCACTTGTCCATGGGGTACCTTTGCCTACCGTGTTCTTCCCTTTGGGCTATGTAATGCCCCTGCCACTTTCCAGAGGGTTGTGTTAAGCATCTTTGCCGAGTTGGTCCATGATTCGGTAGAAATCTATATGGATGAGTTTACTCCTTAGGGGTCTAGCTTCCAGGAAGCCTTATCCAACCTGGGAAAAGTTTTGAGTAAGTGCATTGAGATGAATCTGTCCCTCAGTCCTGAGAAATGTGAGTTCCTGATGACTGAAGGGACTGTGTTAGGCCATACCATCTCTCACCAAGGGTTACAGGTGGATCCCAATAAGGTTGCTATCATCAAAAGGGTCCCACCTCCTCAAAAGGTGAGAGATGTCCGGAGTTTCTTAGGCTTAGCAGGATATTATCGTAGGTTCATTAAAGACTTTAGTAAGCTGGCCTCGCCATTATTTGGCCTCTTAGCAAAAGATGTTGAATTTAAGTGGTCGGATGACTCCCAGAAGGCTCTGAATGAATTAAAGGATAGGTTGGTGTCTACTCCAATTCTGAGAGGCCCTACCTTTCCACATCCACATGGATGCCTCGAACAAAGCCATAGGGGCAGCCTTAGGACAAGTTGAAGAGAAACTCCCATATGCTATATACTTTGTCAGTAAAAACTTATCCAAGTCGGAAATGAATTATACGGTAGCTGAGAAAGAGTTCCTGGCTGTGGTCCATTCCTTGAACAAGTTCCGACACTATATCACTGGCTATCAAAATTTGTACATACTGACCATGTTGTATCCGATATTTAATGAATAAGCCTGATGTGAATGCTCGTATTATTAGATGGTTACTTTTGTTGCAGTAGTTTGATTTGACCATTGTTGACAAACCAGGTACAGAAAATGTTGTTGCTGACTTTTTGTCTAGAGTGGATTTTCCTTCAGGTGAAGAAGGAACCGTGGATGACCAGATGCCAGATGAGCATTTGTTTTCTATCTCCGTACTCTCCCCATGGTTTTCTGATATATCCAACTATCTGGTCTCCGCACAGTTCCCTCTGCACTATCCTTGAAGGAGAAGATCAGAATCGTGAGGAAAAGTGCCTCATTTACTTGGATTGGGGGCAACTTGTTCAAACTTGGCCCTGATCATATCTTAAGGTGTTGTGTAAGGGAGGAGGAAGTCTTTGACATCCTCCTAACTTGTCATGATGGGTCTTGTGGAGGACATTTTGCAGCCAAGAGGACTGCCTTCAAGATTCTATAGGTAGGCTACTATTGGCCCACTCTTCATCAGATGTCAGAAGATATATCAGCCAGTGTGATCGATGCCAAAGGATGGGGAAACCAACCCCAAGGGATGAAATGCCTCTCCAACCTTAGTTGACTCTTGAGCCATTTGAGAAGTGGGGTATGGATTTTGTGGGTCCTATCAACCCTCCTTCAAGGCAAAAGTCTTACATCATTGTGTGTACAGATTATCTGACAAAGTGGGCAGAGACCAAGGCAATCAAAGCAGCAATAGAAGAAAAGGTGGCCGAGTTTTTAAGGGAACATTTTCTACAAATTTGGCTACCCAAGGGAGTTAGTCACCGATCAAGGAAGCCAGTTCACCTCCAATTTGATTGAAGACTGCTTGCTCATCACAGAATCAAGCATAGGACTTCCACCCCATATCATCCTCAAGCGAATGGGCAAGTGGAAGTCACCAACAGATCATTAGAGGGGATCTTGACTAAGGTGGTGAGTAGTAGCAGAAGGTATTGGGCAGATCATCTGGTTGAGGCCACTTGGGAAGACTACAACTAGTTTCACACCGTATGAGCTGGTCTATGGGAAGAGAGCTTTGTTGTCAATCGAGTTTGAGTACAACACCTTGAGGATGGCAGCTCCGCTGGACCTAGATCTTAGTCATGTTCAATAAGAAAGGTTAATGCAGCTGAATGGGTTGGGTGAGCTTCGAATGCAGGCCCTCCTCCACTCAAAAGTGACTCAACTTCAGAGGAAGGTGTGGCATGACCGACACCTCAATGACAAACAATTCCAGCCGGGAGATTGGGCGCTGCTATATGATTCCCGACATAAGGATTTCAAGGGAAAACTGAGAACGAGGTGGCTAGGACCATATGCAGTAGAAAAGTGTAATGATAATGGCTCTGTTCTTATCCGAAATATTGATGAAGAAGCCATCCCCATGCTCGTCAATGGACATCGACTCAAGATCTACACGAAGCCTTTGTCAAGTTAGGAGTTCGTCAAAACTACGGAAAAATCAGTGCTGGTCTGTTGTGGTAAAAACACAACCCCCCATTTTTGACTTGTTCAACTCAAATAATGAGGACCCTTTCTATAAAAATTTTGGCTAAGCACCCTTTTGGATTTTTATTTTTGATTGCCCTATGCTTTTGTTAATTTTTAGTTTTCTTTGGATTCTTGTTTTGATTGCTTTGTTAGGATCGATTTTTTATAAGCTTCACATTGACGCTTGTTTCGCCTCATTTGGTCAACTGGTTTGAAAATGGCACTCATTTGAAAATCTGATTATTTAGCTAGCCTGGGTTAAAAATGTATAAAATGTACAATATTGCATTTTGTAAATAAATTAGTTTAATAAGGCATTCATTTTAAATATTAACCCGTAGCATGTTTTTACTAACATTTTTTATTTTTTAGTCATGCAGCCAAATTATTAATTATCGAGATTTTAAGAAATGCACTCCAATTTCCAAATCAAATCTTAATCTCAAAAATCTAAACATTCAAGTGGTTGCAGTTTATTTTTCATTTATTTTCCAAATAGCTATCGTTTAGAAACTTATGTTCATAAAAATAAAACAAAAAATGAAAATTTAAGTTTAAAATAAATTTAAAATTAATTAATTAATTAATATATTTATATAATAATTTATTATTAATTTAAAAAAAAAAAAATATTATTAAATAATTTATTAATTAATTATAATTTAATTAAATTAAAATTTAATATAAAAAATAAATAAATAATATATATATCGCATCGGGGATTTTCATATGTTACAAATTAAAGAACCCCGACATTCATTTCCCTCCCGATGCGAAATGCCGAAAACCTTCTCCATGCGAAATGCCGATAAGCTTCTCCACGCCGAAATGCCGATTGTGAAAAGGTTAAAAGGCATTAACTAAGTTTTGTTTTGAGTTAATATAATTTTCAAAAAAAAACTCATGCGTATGAATGAAATTAATAAGGAGTGGAGTATGGTAATAGAAAGTTAGGAATACGTAGGGTAATATATTTAATTTTAATGTTTTATATATTAGATAGGGTAATATTAGTTAGTATATATATTAATATACAATATATAATATATTATATTATTTAAATTAATACGCAGCATTTAATTAATTTGATTGATTTAAATTTAATTATCATTTAGATTAATATTAATTAGTTTCTTTAGACTAAATTTGTTATAAATAAATAATTAGATATCAGTTAGTTAGATTAATAAATAGGTTATTAATAATTAGTTTAGTTTATAGATTAATAATTAATTTAGAATTAATTAGAATTCTAAATTAGGATTTAATTTTTAATTCAAATTCTCATTTTTTTAGCCCAGCAACAGAATTTCTAGATTTACATCAGATTTGACCCATCAACTTTGGAAGCTCATAAATTGAGTTCTACTTGGCCAAATGAGGCCCACGACGGCTCATTGGAAAGAGAAAATCAAGCAGAACATTTTGAAGGAGGTTTCACCAACAGATTTGATCATTTATTTGGCAAAAAATCAGGCAGAAGATAAGGCTCCGAATTTTGGAAACAAAATCAATTTTCTGAGTTATTGTTTTCAATTTCATTTGTCCAAAGCCTCTTCTAATTGCAGATCCATTGGTCTATAATATCATTTACCAATCAAACCATTCCAAGCATCAATACAGAGCTTATATTTTGTTTAATTATTTATTTAAATAGAATTTGATTGGGTTTGATTTAATTGTCAGCAACGCTATTTTGATTTTATGGTTGCATTTTAATTTATTTTGATTTATTTTTGCAGGAAAACAGTGAAAGAAATATAGAGAAAAAGATCTCAGTCAATGAAAATGCTCCAGCAATTGAAGATTGGAATTATGAGCAAGTAAAATTTAATTTAGGAAATTTCTCTTCAACAAACTCTCCTTTCCAAAATTCCTTTACAAATATTATAAATAACAGATTGCAGAATGCAATAAGGGGCTGCTCTCCTCTGCAATTTTAGAGCTTCTAAAAGCACTATTGTAATTGGAATTTAGAGTTGTAGGAGGGAGGAGTGAAAAATCTCAATTTGGATTATTGTGGATTTTCCTTTGTTATATTGAATTATGCATGAAGAACAAAGCTTGCACTTTGTGGCTCAGTTTTAAAGGCAGAGTTCAAGCAATTAAAGCGCTGTTGGAGACCAAGACAGAGGAATGGATGCAATAAATTGGATTTTCTAATACTATTGTTTCAAATATCAGTTTTAATTTTATGAATGATAGGAATGTGTCATTTATTTCATGTTTGTGCACTATTGGTCAATATGGGTAATTTGTCACAATCTTGTTATTATGTATCTCTGTTTTTTATGGATTAATTTCTCATTTTTGAGTAACTACTTACTGTGAAATCTGTCTTATGAAACTGATTTATGGAATGATAATGTGTTGTGAACTATTTCCACATATCATTATTCAATTATTGGATTTATTGATTTGATAATCAATATCATTTTGTGAACTACTTCCTGAATAATGTTGGTTTATTATTTCAGTTTTAAGGTCTCAATAGAATGTGTTTTGGTAACCATAATATTAGTTAATTGAACCACTTCATTAACTTTATATTCATTATAAACAAGACATATTTAAATCCCAATATTTTAATTATCTTGCTCTTAGTTGGGTTAGATCTATATCTGCCTAATTAAGATAGGATTTAGATTAGTTTCTTTTACTTGCATCATAGAATAAGCTTGCATTTAGAGAAAATTTTACATTCTTTTAAGTCCTCTCCTAAAAGAGGCAAAACTTTAGTTGTGGCTTGGCTGAACCCAAAATCAGCTTAAGGGTCATTCTTTTGCCTGATCAGCAAGAAGAAATGATCTCATGTCCCTGTCTATTGGTATGTAAAGATACATTATAAACCAATAGAAATAGGGAGAAGGTAACTGGACCTAGATGAACAGTAGGAGCCACCACACCAAACGGAAAAGGAGCTGCTTTTAAGGTCCGGACCGGGTGGTTATCCCCCAATGTTGTTGCAGCGATTTTCGAGGCATCAACATGGTCATAGAGAAGGGTTCTACCTCTGGTTTGGGCACACCCTGAGCCTTATTTCATATTTGAAAAGAAAGAGAAAAAAGAAAAAAAAAGAAGAAAAAAGAAAAAAAAAAGGAAAAAAGATCCTTGGGTGAAAACCTTTCTGAGGCGCCCAAGGCAGGTAGTAGGAGTGAAAACCTCATTGAGGCGCTCCTGTTGTCTTTCTAAAAAAAAGAAAAGAGAGAGAATGAGAATAAAAGACCCTTGGGTGAAAATATTTTCAAGGCGCCCAGGGCAGGCAGTAGGCGTGAAAACCTCATTGACGCGCCCCTGCTGTCTCTTAACAAAAAAAAAAAAAAAGAAAAGGAAAAGAGAACAAGAAAAAAAAAATCAGCTGATCTTCGAAGTTTTGCAGGTATACAACTCACCAAAGGAGGACTGTCAACTCACAGACACGGGTTCCTATGAAGCTACCAAACAGCCTCTCATGCACATCCACCATGAACACTCATTTTTACAAAGTTTGGGCACAATCGGATCATGGTTTGGCCTTCTACAGGAAGCTACAGGACTTTCTACAGGAAGTTCTGTATTTCTACAGGAAACTCTCTGTAGAATGTTTGAGTGGGCTAGAATCAACTACAAGGAGAGATTTGGAGCTTTAAGTCGACCGAGGGGGCATGCAACCACCCTTTTCTATCATCCCCCGCTCGCTCCACCTCTTTTCACTCCCACCACTCCAATCTGAGCGAGCATACCTGTACATGCAAAGAAAGCTTTGTTTTTTAAATAAGGAAAAATGTATTTCTTTTCAATTTCAGAAACAAGGTCTCCTAAGGCTCAAGCGCTCACCTGTTAGGCGACCTCAAGACCTTTCACCTGTGCAATAAGAGTTTAATTATGTCAGCATGCACCCCAGGAGGAGAAATAACTACAGGATGTCCTACAGGAATCCTGTAGCAGCTGATCTAGTTGGAGTACCTGCCACGAAGACACCAACAGCTCACAGAATCAGTGCATGCCATGTTCGCGACCAGAGGAACGGGTCTCCAAGACTCCCAGCCAGTAGCAGCGAATGCAGGGAAGCTCCAACACTTGACCACAGAGCAGCAGCACGCAGATCCGGCATCCATCGTCTTGAACCCTAGAAGAAATCACATCCACGGCCGCACAGGTAAGTAACTAACCTTATTTCGTGCCATAGCATAAACTATACTCTGAATGTGCACAACTTTGAAAATGGGCAGATTGAACAAGGCTGGTTGCCGCTGAACTGGCCACCACAGCCTGTCAATCGACCTCGTAGGATCCGAACTGGATTGATTGTGCAGAAGGATAAATAATTGGCATGTGGGAAATGTCCAGTCGGGAAGAAGTGGAGGTATGACAAGATTGGCGGCAGTAACTCCAGCGGAGAGAATTCGGCAGTTAGGGGCATGCTGGGATATGATTACGGTGACATCGGCCAACGGACCATCAGGGATAGCTCAACCCCGCGCCATGGATTTCGCAGCAATTTGAAATCGGCCGGTGGATTTTTATGATGCACTGCAGTCATTTATAAAACAACCATTTCCCAGCCAAATGTACATCCTCTTCCTCTGCAAGTGATTAACCTGAAGTTTTCTACCCGATTCAAGTGTCTTGCTGCCACTCAGATTGGTCCTGTGCTGCCGTAAACTCCTCCGAAAGCCAAGAACGAATTCCTATAGGAAACTGCACTATAGGAAACGTGGCATCCGCAGCAGTGTAGACTGTTCACGTCGAGGGTGGCGAATTTCAGAGGTAGGCAAAATTTAACCTCCCCATGCAAAGAAAATTTCTTTTCAAAGGTGGTGCAATTGATGTAGAAAAGGGGTAGGAAAATTCAAGTGAAATTCTGTCTGGTTTGATATATGCGTCGTTGCTAGAATCTTCGTAGTCATATGCATGAGCAACTTTCTTCACGCATGAATGAAAATTCCTTCCTGTAGAGAGTGATACCCTGCTGAAACACTGTCAAAACTGTAACTTTTATGCCACTGCGTGTATAACGGAGACGTAGCTCTACGCTCCGAGTGGAAATTCTCGAAATCCTTCTTCTGTACATCTGAGCAGGCAAATTCAGCAGGGTAATCGACCAAAGGTCTTTTTTTTTTGCTCTGAGGAAAGAATCCGCTCAGAATTCTCAGTCTAAGAGCACAAACACAAAATTTGATCATGCCGGGTGGGTTCATTCGTAAGGAACCATCAGACTCAAAGAAGTTACGCGAGACCCCTGAGGCGGTAGAACTATTCTCCCGTGCACAATGGATGTCATTTTGTGACAAGCTCCAGGGGCACGACGATGAAATTACAGAATAATTCCTTCGATCCCTGGAGCCGAAGTCAAAAACATTGGCTATTGTCAATTTCAGGGGACTAACCCTCAGACTCACACCGCAGCTCATCAACAGGGTGACTGATCTTCCAATGGGAATCCCGTGGGATAAGGAGGAAAGGAAGCCGGGTAAGAAGGATAAAGAACAATTCTTCTTGCCTGAAGAACAATTCTCAGAAGATAAAAACGGAGTGAGGAGGACTAGCCTATAGCCGTTCTGGAGTGAAGTCAACCTCCAAATTATGAAGTATATCACTTGCAAGGGGCAGTTTAGTATCATATATGGCTATCATTTTCAGCTACTCACAAAACTCAGGCACCACATGGACCTCCCCTCGGAGCAGAAATTGAGCATTCCATACTTCCTTTTGCAGTCCATGACTGGATGTGCCACCAAGCTAAGAGAAGAGACACCGGACCAGCTAGCATATCATGGGCTTATAAAGCTCCTCGTGGAAGATGCACTCCACAATTTCATTGTCCCTCTCTCATGGGAGATTTTCCAGAATATGACAAAGGATGATGACATCCGAGTTTTAGCTGAGGAGCTTACTTCCTCTAGCAATGAAGAGAAGGAGCCTACTCAGGTCGAGAAGAAGACCAAAAGATAGGACACCCAGGGCAAAGCTCCCAAGAAGGAGCAAAAAGGAACACCAGTAAAGCAAGCTGCCAAAACAGGGGATGATGGGATTGCCCCAACGCCCAGAGAAAAATGACTACAGATCAGGGCAGAGTGGACTAAGAAAGTCCAGGACAGTAAGGACACCCCTAAGGCTACCTCGGCCAAGATGAAAGAAAAAGTTCCCGCACCCAAGCAGGCTAAAACTGTGCCCTCGATTCCTATAGGGAAGCAGCAGGGTGCTCCTACAGGAAAACAACAGAGTATCCCTACAGGAAAGCAACAAAGTGCTCCTACAGGGAAGCAACAAAGTGCTCCTACAGGGAAGCAGCAGAGTGGTCCTACAAGGAGGGAGCATAGAATTCCTTTAGGGAAACAGCAAGGTCCCTCTATAGGAAAATTGAAAACGGCTTCTACAGGAGGCCAGAAAGCAACCACTACAGGACCTTTTACAGGAAGTCCGAAAGGAGAACAACAACAGGAGAAATCAACTGAAATCATAGCTAGGGAGGAAGTAGCTGTGCTGGCCACCCTAAGTACTCCTCCCAAGCCAAAAGAAAAAAGAAAATGGGAGACTCCTCTATATTTAAAAGCAAGAAGGAGTGTGAGAATTAAGACTGGCAGACCCCTGCCTCCATCCAAAGAACCTATCATCATTGTGGATACTCCTACCATGCCAAAGGATAAATCCCCCTACAAATCCTCCATTACTTATGAGAGGGGGAGCCCAAAAACATCTTCATGGAAGGACAGAGTGGAAAAAATGAGCTCACAAGCCTCTCTACAGGATGTTGAGGCTAGGCTGAAGGAAACTGAGCAGATGGAGTTGAAGGTAGTTGAGTCACCACCAGAGGAGGAGGGAGTAGCCAAGTCACCACCAAAGGAGGAGAAACCTGATGTTATCATGGAACCAAGCCCACAGCCCAACTTGGGCTCTTATTATAACTTTTTGGAAGCAGGCAGAATTATTCCCCAAAAGTTTACAGTGCCACTGTTTTTAGCACTAGAAGAAGAGCGCGTACGAACCCACATGTGGATGAGGATAGCTAAATCTAAGGGAGTAGCAGATATTGGGCCTCTAGAGAAAAGGCTCAAGGAAGCACAAAGGGAGCTGGCAAGAGTAAGGCATGTGGAAAGCTCCCAGCAAGCCAAATTGAGAGAAGAAAATGAGCTTCTCAGACAGCAGCTCCAGTTGTAGGAATAAGGGAAAGAAAAGGGCATGGCAGCAAAGGATCCCTCAGCAGAGCCTCAAGGGGAAGAAGAGATGCAAGTTGATCTTGAAGAATTGAACCAGCAACTACAGGAAAGGGGATTGTAGGCAGATATTGAGATACAATCAGTAAGGCAACAGGTGCAAGAAAAGGAGGCACAATTGGCATGCATGGCCAGTTGGGCAATGGAAGCACTTCAATGTAGGCAGCCGGCCAAATCTTATGGCCTGTACCTCCAGGACTAGTGGCTGCAGTTCCAAATTAATACATTGGTAAAGAGGGATATATCTCATATCCAGAACCCCCAGCAATTCACAGATTTATGTAACACTAGTTCCTTGGAAGATAAGGACAAGCTCTCAGAGTTTTACCTCCATAACTTGGCCCTTCCAAACATCACTTCGTGGGACCCCAACACAGCAGTAGGAGACATGCAGATGATGGCAATGAACTCATGGTTAAACCACAAAGAGAAGAGAGAAGCTGAGGTCAGGAATATCATGGACCGGGAGTTACATGAACCACTGTTGATTAGAGTAGAGCCAGGGGACCCCACAACACTGATATCCGCTCACCAGCACCGAGCAACCAATTCCCAAGGATTACTAGATTACATGGATCGTCAGAACCAGGCCATAGCACACTTCAAGGATATGGAGAGGTTACTTGGGGACAACTCTGTTCATGCTTGCACTCGTAGGTGGAAGACATTGTCCCACAACCTCAAGATTTGAGAATATCACACTCCAACTCAGATGAGGGAGGCTTTGGCATGAGTACCTCTCTACAAGAAGTCTATGCATAATCTCCAAGCCAGTTGGATAGGCCTCAAGCTAACACCAAACTTGCTGTTGGGATTATTAGAGGGAGGTTCAGAAGAGGAGGAGCATAAGCAGTGGGAAGAAGTGGAGAGGAAGGTTGGATTTCATGACAGTGTTGAGGACACTACTTCAAAAGCCTGGGATGTGAGAGTGGCCATCAAAGCGATGAAAGATGAGGAGCTGGACTAGTTGCTCATGGATGAGCAACCCTTTTAGTAGGGGGGTGATGATGAGCCCCAAAATTGGTAACAATTTGGGCTCATTTGGCCTCATTTTCATTGTTCAGCCCTTGTTCAAATCTGTCATTTTCTATAGTTTATGCATTATTTTTAGTATGTTTGTGTCTTTGGTATGAATAGGGGAAGTTACTTTTCCTAGGTGGTTAACATGTGTCTATTTTAGGTTTTTGACATATATTGGAGCAAAGTCAAAGCAATCATGAGCTATAAGGCAGACAAGCCTGAAGTTAGGACTTGAAGGAGGGATGCCTACGACATTCAATGACCCTTCCTCGGGATTCTCACCTTCAACTCCGAGCTCCAAAGACCACCAAGCTGAATCTAGAAGGCAGCCAATCAGCATTTAGAAAGGGACTGTTTGACTCACAGTTTGACAGTCGAGTTCCATAGATTGAGGAGGCCAGCTAGGTCCCTCGTTATCTATAAATTTTTAGGCCTCAGCCTTCGTAAAAATACTTTTGAACCTATTGTGTACTTTGCACCTTAGTGCTGCAACAACTTTATTTTGTTCCTTTGTAGCCATTTTTGGCATAATTGTTATGAATATTTTTGGATAATGAGAAGCAATTTGGTTTCCTAGCAAATATGAGTTTTTCATAGGAGCCAAAGCTCTTAGGGTTGGGCCCAACCTGAGAGCCTAGGACCTCCTTTCTATAGTATTGCTTTTCCCTTTACGTATCACTGTTTTTCTCTTTTATGCATTTGAACACATTGTTGTTAAGTAGATTTCGTTATTATGCTAGGATAGGTCACTGTTTATGAATGACTTTGGTTTAGATGTTTTGGTAGGATAATAACAGCAATATATCCAAGGAAAAGAGACAACTACTCTCCTGGTTTCAGCTCGGCCTTATTGGATTTGGGGTTGAAATCGAGGAAATGGTGCTGCCTCACAAAAACACTAGTTTACTGTTTATGCAATATTTTAGTGTGCTTGTTTTATTTGCAGATATTAGTCATGGGTTTGGACATCTAAAATGTTTCCTTACATAGATGGTGTACAAGGTTTTCTTCCCAAAAAAAGTTGCTGCTCATTTATGTTGATTGATGGATAGAATAGATTAGTTTAGGATTTGATCATTTGCAGGTTTTTGTAGAATTGATCATGGCCCACCGTGCAGGGCATCCTCTTCCATCATCCATCCTCCTAAAGCATCATCTAAGCCTCCTATTCTGTCTCGTAGCTAAGCTGCCCTTTTCCCATCTATCCTTTGTGTTTACGAAACTTTACCTTCTTGCTCATCATTGCCTTAGCCATGTTCGTGCCAAGTCAGCCTTCTACACCTCTCCACCGAACCACCCACCAGTCCTTAGGCCATGTTTAGACCCCTATTCTACCTCTAGATCCATCCATGGACCTTCCCTCACTTATCCACCTCCTAAAAACTGACTTCCAAACATCCTGTAGAAGTTCTGAAGTTTCCTGTAGAAATCCTGAAGTTTCCTCTAGAACCCCTGCAGACTTCCTGTACAAGCTCACAAGTGAGGTTTCCTGATAGCCAAACCTTGTGAGACTCTGCGGAAGAGTGTTAGGGACTCCTTAGACCCTCTCTGAGCCTCTCCAACTATTTCCAAGTATTCCTCTTCCTTGATCCACTCCTGCACAGTGAAGCACAGTTCAAGCATATGCATGTGAAAATCGACACTTAATCAAGAAAATACAAAAAGATACTTTCTAGAAAAAAAGTAGTCTAAGACATGTGCATTTTCCCTTTTTGAAGTCAATGGCATCTCATTCAGCAGTTTGTATCCTCATTGTTGCATCAATAGAACTAGCTGGTAGAATTAGGGTTTGCTAGGGTTTTCATTCCTCATTGGATTTCAGTTTCTTTCTGCAAGTATATTAGCTCCCCTTTGAGTTAGCTTTCATCCATCATTTACAAGCTTCTTCTAAGAACTTATAGAAGTTGGCTAAAGCCTTAGCGGACTTGTGCCAGCTGACCAAGTTACAACTGCGACAAGAGCTAGTAGTTGTTCATACAGCACCGTCGCTTCCAAGTTTGTTACGAACAAAAGTAAAGGAGGCAGTCCTCCATGGGATAGATCTACAATCAACTTCCTTATGGTCGAACATGTTACATGAGAAACAAAATCCATTAAAAGAACAAGTATATATAAAGGGTTATCTCCTGGTCTACCCATATTGCTGATTATATATGAAAATTCTACTTCTAAAATTGGTTGCAAAATGTCCAATTTAGTTGTGGCCATTTTAGCACTTGGCCCCACCCATTAAAGGAAAAATGGGGCTTCGATTCCTTTGAAATTTAACAGATCTTCTACAATCTTGTCTTGGAGTGAATTGTATTCTAGATGTAGTTTCTCCATGAGTTCTTCTTCTATGTTACTACTAGATCTACTACTTGTTTCCTCTTTTCCTACTCTTGGCAACCCTCTTTGCATGGGCTTGTGTTCTAGACTCTTCCTTTTGAAACCCTAGACTATATCTAATTAAGGGAGATCTTTGTATCTCAAGAAAATTTTCCAAGGCCTTCATAATCTTCTCCTTTTTAAGATTAATATCCTTTTGTTTCAACTGCTTTCGTAATGAGAACTTCCACCTCAAGTTTTTCAACTCAGCCCTCCTTCTCTCTTTGTTGTTTGGTCATCACAACTTCAACTCTTTTTTATTTTTCCGACTAGTTCTTCAAATTGATGATCTCCTCCTTGAGCTCCTTCCATTTTCATCATAGATCTAAGAAAATATTCTCTTGATCTTTTCCTGCAACTGTTAGTCTGCTAACTTCAACAAATATTTTTTTCTGTTATATCCACAACTGAGTCATATTCAAATTAGAGGAAATTTGAGCCTGAAAGTGTCCATGAAATTTTCATGTAATTTCCATGTCATATATGTAAACCAATCAAAATTCATAAAATTTAAAAAGAGGTACATGTAAATATTTTGGAGGAAAAAGAAGAAAAATTGTTTTTTTAATTGTATTTTTAGCGTATCTCCTTATATGCTTACTCAAATTTCAAGTATAGACACTTGTTGGATGCAAAATTAAATTCCACATCCAACAAGTACCCATTATGAATACTTTTGAGAAATTCTACATGGATAAAAATGGAAGATACATTAAAAAGCATGTTTAGCACATTTTTTAATGTATCTGCAATTTGTTTATCAATGTGGGTCTTCTCCAAAGTATGCATAATGGGTACTCCTTGGATGTGGAATTTAATTCTGCATCTAACAAGTGTCTACACTTAAAATTTGAGTAAATATATAAGGAGATAAACAAAAAATATATTCAAAAAAATAGTTTTCTCATTTTCCGTCCAAAATTCATAGCTGTTATTTTATTATTTTATTATTTTTCCTTAGGCGGCCACTTCTAGGCTGAAATTTCCTCTAACGCAACTTGTAGAAGCATTAATCTATCATAATCATCAACTTGGTTGGTTGATAAACAAGACGAACATTAGATCATTATAATTTATAACTCAAAAGTAAATAATCAAAATTTATACATTCATATATGTTTTTCTACTTGAGATTTGATTCTCTTGCACCTCCTTTTTTTATTTGTTAGTTTCACCATTCACGCTAGGGAGACCAGATTATTTTGGCTGAGATCCTTGAATCTGAGGGCAATTCTTCTTTTCCTTCTTCTTATTATTCTTCTAAACCTCTTCTTTGTTGTTTCCATATAATACCTATTTTCTGTCCCGAATTTCCTTGACATATTTCAGATCTGATATCTTTTCTAGATCTGCATTATTGAGATTCTCATAAATAACACACCTTCCTTGTGAATTTTGCTGCAACACCTTGGTTGGTATAGTATCCTTTCCACAACCTTCACAAAATGGTCTCCAAATGTCATATCCATGAGCCAATAAATAATATCTTACCTTTTCTTACCATAGATGGTACTTTGCAACAGTGAGGACATATATTTCTTGAGGATTCATAAAAAAATTAAAAAATTACAAACACTCTGGCCGAGATATACTCTTCAGAAATTAAGATGTAACCAACATCCCTGACTCTGATACCAATTGTTGGAAGCGTGGAAAATTATGAGATGGGGGTGCATCGATATTGTGCCCATATACAAATATTTTCCTTTCATTTCAAACATTGATTTATTCATTTACTAATGACACAGCACAATATATATAACAATACATTTATGCACAATATCCAAGTAGATTCTGCATGCATGCATAGCCAAGTAAATCATCAAAAACATAAAATTGTCAAGGAAAATAAGCAAACATCATCAACAAATCATCACACAAGGGAACATCATATATTAGGTGGAAAACAAAAATGGGAGAAACCACTACTACTATTGTGTTTTTCTTATATTTTTATTATCATCAAAAATTTCTCCTTTACATATACATTAGTCACCACTAGTGAGAAAGCGACTACTTTTTAAGCATGCAAGTCACCACTCACTCAATAGCCACCATTCCTACAAACAATGCAGACTGCCACCTGCTAAAGGCCACCACCTTGACTAATTTTCTGGTGGAGGTCAGAGTTGTGCGAAAGCCTTTATCTACAACACTGAAGCCCAAAGCTTCCAAACTTAGTGGACCTATTTTCAAACTAAGACGCATGATCTACGCATACAATAAATGTGAGCCTCAACCAAGGATTATGACCACTACTACTATACCTTTGGGGCCTACGACCTGTGCTTCTCTCCATAGACATGGTTTACAACAATGGGATTGAACTTGGGATCTCTTGGTCGTGGATGTTTGAACTTGGAATCTCAAGGAACATAACATTTTTCCAATTAAGCTACCCCATGGGCATATATTACACATTTCATTCTTATTACTTTTATTTGGAAGTAATTATTTTTTATCACTTTCAATTACTTTTCTGTTTCAGTGCATTTGTATATAATACAATGAGCAATAACAAACTAAAGGAATGAGGAGAATGGTGAGATGATTATAAGTACGACAATGGTTAGAGTATCTGGCCAAATAAGGTGATAATCCCATTGTCTGATTCTTCCCTCCAACTTCATCGAAATTTCCAAAATTGATGTACTATGCAATAAATATGAATATAGTTACTACCAAGCTCCTCATATGTTAACCAATAATATAGTTCAAATGCTATCTATTATATATATATTATATATATGATAGATATTATATATATATATTAGTAATGATTATTATTATTTAAATATGAATCTTTAAATATAAAATAATGGGTTAATTGATGTCTTATTATTCACATAGATACTAGTTTGATTCCAACTATTACTATTTATAATGGATCCCACCATTATAAAATCCTCATATGTTAACCATAATATAGGTTCAATGGCGTATATATATTATATATATATATATTATATATATATATATATATATATATTATTAGTATTATTATTATTATTTAAATATGAATCTTTTAATTAAAATAATGAGTAATGATGATTTTATATTCACATGATACTAGTTGATTCCAACTATTACTATTATTATTATAATGGATTCCCACTATTATAATTATAATGGTTGGACTATCATATAACTATTACCACTAAACATGAATTTCTTCCTAGGCAACACCCTCATTATTAAAAGGATCACTAATTGAGTTACCTTGCCAGGCCTTAATGCACTAAAGTTTTAAATATATCATTTTTATTAATTTTATTAATATCAATTCTAGAAAATATACATTTTTTATAATTAAATTTATATAATTTTAAAATGAAAATATTAAACCTTATAATAAAAAATATAAATTACAATTATTATTATAATTTTTAATGATAATTTATAAAAAGAAAATGTTAACTATTTTTAATGATAATTATAAAAAAAGAAAATAGATAAACTCATCTATTCCCTGAATGCGTAAAAAACAAGTCTGCGATAAGAAACATCAGACATCAAGAGTAGATCATATGGCGAACAATATATTCATTTGAATCTCATTGAGAGTAGAAAATAAAATGGTCATTTTTCTAAACATTCAAGAGTTCTAGAGTATACAATTTAAAAATTATTTAATAAAATATTATATAAATTTAATTTAACTATATATGCGCTATATTTAATAGTAATATGGTTTATGTATGATATTAAGGTTGAATCTTAATATTATGGTTAGTGACAATAATATGATAAACTATATATAGAGGTAAATATTTGTCTTTTGCTATGAAAGTAATGGTGGAGCATTATTGGATTTTGTAATTCAAACTAGAATAGCACCATTTAAGTGTATCATGTGGGAAGTAGTGTAGTGCAATTAAATAGTCACAATATGTAAATGTGATTGATATTATTGTATACGATTACAATTAAAATTTTAAATAACAATAAAGAAAGTAAAAGGATATAATTTAATTGTTTATTGGATAATGCACAAAATCTTAGTTTGTCTATGATTCATTTAATTGACAAAGATCAAAGATCACTAAATTTGAACTTTTCTCAAGCTAATTCACCAAATTTATAATTTTCCCTCAATCTGTACATTTTATGTGAAAGTCAAACAATATTTTTAATAAGTCACATTCACCCCCGTTAAGTTTAGGAATTTTTATGGGTTGTGAAAAGGTAATTTTCTTTTGAATTGCTCTAAATTTCATCTCATGTGTTTTATCTTCTAGCCTCCACATCAACATTTCTTTACTTATGTAGCATGTACACACGATATGTATATGGAAAGGTGCATTAACTACAATTTTCTTCAAAGGAAGAGGAAGAAGCTTACTTTTTCCATGAAAAACTTGACATTTGTGCAGTTCATGACTGTTTTATATAAATATGAAAATAAAGATGGCCAATAATACCCTGCTCTCAAGATTTTATTAGCTGTTGTTTTCCAAAACAAGTGACCCCCACAATCTCCTCTATGAAAATCATTCATTACCTATTGAGCTTCATTTTCAACCAAACAATTAAGAAGAACCCCTCCCGGATCTTTCCAATAGAGAGCACTATCCAAAATGCAGAATTTTGTAGACTTCAATTTAAGTGATCTACCTTTACTTTTCAACATTCTAGCAAGACGAGAAAAGTTTTGAAGAACATATACTATATTGGAATACTAAGGTGAGTTGAGAAACATTTATGATACCTAAATGAGTGTGCCACCATATCCTTGATCTAACATTGCTGCAATAAGATTTATGTCTAGAGCATGAAGATTCGACTCAGCGATGATTTTTGCCAAGCCTTCACCTTTGAGCAGTTTCGTGGGATTAATCTCAAGATCATACTCTAACATCGCTACTACCCACTTACCTCTTCTTCCTTCCCGATTAGTTTGCATGACAATACCTTTGACAGCTGCGTTGGGAACATATGCTATGGTATGAGAATGAAAAATGGAAACTTGAAAATCCTTCAATGCTTTTATCAAAGCCAAAGCTTGTTTCTCAATGATGTTATAATGAAGAGAAGCATCTCTGATAGTCCGACTGAAAAATGAAATGGGCTACTCCACCTGATCCTTCTTTTTCATCAACATCGCAGCCAAATTATGCTCAGACGCAAATGAACATATAATAAAATCACGAGTATAATCAGGACTAATCAAAACAGGGGCTATGGTCAAAGCAAGCTTTACCAAGTTGAAATATTGCATGGCATCCTCGGTCCATTTCACAATGTTGTCTTTCTTGAACATATTAGTTAACTCACACAAATGCTCAGTCAAATTTGGTATAAATATGTGTAAGAAGTTCATCTTACTGTTGAAGGTTTGGATCTCCTTTTTGTTGCACATAAATCTATTTGCTGAATTGCCTTCACCCTAGAAGGATTAATACGAATACCATTTTGGAAATTATATGACCGAGGAGAATACCTTCCTCCATGGCAAAAATACTATTCTTTCGATTTAAAGAAATCTGAACTCCCTACATTTATGAAAAACGATCCTCAGATGGCTTAAATGGTCATCATCAGAACCAGAAAATACTATCAAGTCATCTAAGTAAACCACTAAGAAAACATCCTTCTCATTAGCGAAAGCTATATCCAGGCCCATTGAAAAGTGGCCCTGACATTATTCAGCCCAAATGGCATCTTGGTATATTGAAAATTCCCCCATGGTGTTGTGAAGGGAGTTTTGTCTTGGTCTTTTTTATGCACTAAAATCTTATTGTAACCTGAGTACCCATCTAGTAGTGACATCTGTGATGCTCCAACTACTCTATGCAGAATGTGGTCCATCTTAGGAAGAGGATAATTATCTTTTAGGGACACTTTATTTAGGTTCCGGAAATTAATGCACAACCTTATCTCTCCAGTCTTTTCTTGTACTGGGACCAAATTCGAAACCCAATCAAAGAATCTAATTGGAACAATGATACCAGCTTTAAACAATCTATTTACCTCTTTCTTGATGAATGACATCAGCTTTGGGTTGATCCTCCTCAACTTTTCTCTAAAGGGTTTTTGGTCTGACTTGATAGGAACAGTGTGATGAATGATGTTCTTGTCATACAATTTCAAATCTAAGTAATCCCACACAAAAACATAAGGGAATTCAGAAAGAAACTTAAAATATTGATCCTTTAACTCAGGAGATAAAGTTTTTGATAACTTAGCAATCTTGGGCTTGTCCGTTGTCCCAATGTTTATATCTTCAACTCCTTTGTCGGTAGGAACCAAGGTTGGTTTTCTCGCCACATTATCTTGATCAAACAACTACTCTAAAGGTATAAGACCTCTAGAAATAACATTATCCTTCAGCTGTAAAACACACATTCGATTTACCTCAATGTCTTGTTCATCAGAATCACAAACATAATCAATGAAAGCATCCTTAAACTTCCCTTCATTATGAAAAAAGGAATTAATTTCATTGTCATCCCAGAAACCTGTCAATATCTCAAATTATCAGGAACAATAGGCCCATGTTTGACATGAATTTCAAATTGATCGCTAGAATTCATTGGAATTTTCAGATTGCTCGATGCTATAGCAAGTGAAAAAAAAAATGATGTTTTGACTTCTCGGCACCACTGTCAATGTGCATTCTGGAAACATCTTGAAGATATCAAGGACTGCATTCCTATAAGCTGTCATCGATAGATGCTTCACTTGATATTCTCCTATAACTTGTTTGATCACTAACTCTGAATCACCATAAAAAAAAAAAACCTTTTCACACCAAGCTTCCTCAAAATCTTTAGACATGTAATCAATGCCTCATACTCTGCTTCATTGTTAGAGCGATCGAAAGCTAATTTATAGGAACACACTCTAGCATTACTTGGAACTTTGTCTGGCTGAAAAAGAGGACTTTGAATCTAAATTCCAATACCTGCACCATCCTTACCCAAAGCACCATCGAAGTCCATGCTCCAAAGGCCATCTTCATCTTCAAGATGTTGGAATTCTACTATTGTTTCAATCTTACCTTTACTGGTTGCTTCATTTTTCTGTTCTTCACTGACTTTCTGCTCCCGTGAAGGCTGCTCCGAAGGAATTGCCACTTTTTTCTTTTCTTGATTAAGAACTACTCTAAAACACTCAGAAATTTCTCTTACATCATCTACTTCTATGAGATGAAAATCTACATCATTTAGTCCACTATCATTGTACAAAATAAAAACTCTAAATCTGTATGTACAACATTTATCAGATGATTTATGGGCTTCTCTTTACTAGTCATCATATATTTCATCTTATTTTCCTAGTACAACTTCATCAATTGATCGTAAACAAGGATTGTAGCATAAGATAAGTCAAGTTGTAAAGTGCCTTTGAGTTTGGCTCCCCATGATCTAGACAACAACATACCAAACCGAGGTGGTATATCAGCTACTACCACGTCCATCAAAACATTCTTCACTGGGATTTGATCTAAGGAAACCATTAAATCTTTGATGAGACCAATGCAACGAACTCTACCAGAATCAAATGAATATAAATCATGATACAATAGGGTGATATATAGTCCCCACTTTTCCATGATAGCCTTAGGCATCAAATTGTGAGAAGCTCCATAATCAAGCATAGAATTATAAAGAATATACTCATGCAGTCTAAGACTCAAATAAATGGGCATGACCTCGCTATCTTCTAGCTAACCATCTATAGTTGGACCGAAAATAAGCTCAGGATGATCATCCTCAACATTCACCATGTCAGATAAAGGATCAATTTGCAGTATTCTAGACACATGGTGTTTGTTATGGCTATTATTAACAAGATTGATTAAAGGAATAGACACTTTCAATTTAGATGTGACTTTTTCTACCTCTTTGACAATGATGTCCGTCTTATATGTTGGCTCCTTCGTTACACTATCCTTTCTCTAATTGTCCTTCTCTTTTGCAGCTGTACTTGTTGATGGCTTATTTACCTTGTTACGATTCTAATCAGCATTCTCCTTCCTCTTTTCTGATTTTTTGAGAGATCATTCTTTGACTGACATCCTTCCTCTTTTGAATAGGATTGGCCGATACTTCTCTGTTCCTCAAAGTGTATTGTTTCTGATGTGAGCTCAAAGAATTCATATAGCCATGTTGATAATCATCAGATTCAGTCTCCAAATCAACATCATTTTCTAAGATGTAGTCCTCATCCTTTAGAATGTCATAACTTTTAACGTACTCCTCATCTTCGGTCAGAAATATAGGCATACTGTTTGCAGTGAAGAAATTATTTGTTTCAATTACCAAATGTTCCTCCTCTTCTTCTTCCACTCCTTGAACATAATTTTGTTGTAATGGGGTTCTAATTTGCTGTTGTTGTTGTTGCACTAGTTGTTCCGGTGCTTTTTTCTTTCTTTCCTTGATTCAGAATTGGGGCTGTTGCTGCCCTCTAAAGTTTGGGTTCCCAATATGTGGTTCAGGTTTGTCTAATATGGACAACCTATCAACCATCCTTTCCATTGTTCGAATCAATGTATCCATTTTTGCATCTAAAGTAGATGTTTCTTCTTTCACGGTCACTCTTTTCTCCAATCTCATTCTTTCTCTTTTTTCCACCAAGTTCGCTTCTATGCTCACAACATTCTTTTGCATGTCTTCTAGAGTTTTAGGATCACATTCACATAACTAATATGCCATATCGGCAACAAACCCATCTGGAAACTTAAGCAAAGCCAATCCCTCTGGTTGTTTGGTATTCATAGGAATAACATTGTATACTACATTAAATCTCACACAATAGTCTTGCATGCTCTCGCCAACATTTCTTTTGATGTTCTCATATTCGGACAAAATCTAAAGGGGATTCTTCTTCACCTCCCACCGATCTAGGGACTTCCTCTAAAGGAAAGGTAGAGTCAGGATAGAAGCTGTGGGTATGGATCTGAACCATTTTCAAACTTCTCCTTCAAAACTTTGTACAAATAGCCTCATTATCACATCTTCAATTTCAACTTCATGGAGGTCAAAGAAATTATTCATCTTTTCTACATGTTGTTGAGTTGTAATAGTTTCAGTGCTTTCGAACAAAGGAATTTTGGTTTGATAATCAAGGGGCATGACACCAATATTTTGAGGAAAAATAAGGGGTGCATATCGGGCATCCATAACTGGAGGTGGAGGAGGTGGTGGATTTAAAATAGGGATTGGGATATTCGGTATAATCAAAGGGGGATTAACAATAGTCTGAGTGGTGTGAACATTCTATGAAGAAGAAGGTGGAGGATGAGGGATAGTTTGAGTGGTAGTAGATGCAATGGAAGTATTTAAAAAATCGAAAGATGGCCTATGAATATTATTTTTCACCCAAGTGTTTAAGTTTGAAGAGAGGTCTGCAAGAGATCAAGAGTGTGAATAAGCTATGACCTTGATTCATTGTTTTGAAAACAAATATTCAATGGGGTTATGAAGAGATATAGAGGAATCAAGAACTATCTGATCAATCCAACTTAAAGATTTACTGCAAAATAAACTCTTCTCAAAATTAATATCAAACTCCATGTCCTGCAAAGTTTCTAACCTTCCCAGGAGTGAAATAACTCTAGGAATGGAATCCTTACTTGATTGTTCTCTGGTTAAACTAGATCTCTTTGCAACTTTCTTAGATTTTAGCCCAAGGTTTTGAGGATCAGTGACAATGGTCATAGGATTTGGATCTGGATTGGATCTGGTGTATTTTCAAGAAGCTAGTATGTATAATTTTGAAAATGAAGATATTACTTTACAACTTTCCAATTCAGCCTATGATTAAATTCTAAAACTCATCAGCCACAAGCTTAAGAATTTAAATAAAAAAACTTACCAGGTGATTAATTTCTGATCTTTCGATTCCCCAGTATGGTCGCCACTATGTTAGCACCTAGATTGAACCTCAGGCTGAATAAGGCAATTCCAGGGTGACCACAAACCATGCTTAGCCAAGTAGCTAGCCTTACTAGGCCAAGAGAGGGTTCTCTCCGTAAAGATCTCAAGAAAAATGACTGGATCATGAAATGAATATTAGGCTAGGTATAGTAGCATAGGGTTTTGATTTGATTTTTTTGAAGGGTTTTACTGGATCAGAAAGAGCCAAATCATTAGGGCAAGGAAATTAGGTCAAAACTACAGGGTGTTCAATGGGGCAAAGTAGGCATAATGATCAGAACCTTAGGGTTTGATGGACGAGGTGAAAATATAGGTGAGGATTTAGAGAGACCATGTAAACCACATGGATTCTTCCTAAACTGAAGAAAACACAGACTGTGAAATGTCTACCCAAATTAGAGCATAAAAGATATGGATTCTGCCTCTTAGAGTTGTATACATTTCACATAAAGGCAATGAAATGATGAAAGGCATTCAACAATACATTCTAACACATGAATACAAAAAAAATACAACTAAGCATCATACCACATGGATCCGGAAGAAATAGCTGAAATATTTCATTAATCTCCCGCTGTAATTGATACAAAATGATATCTAATCAAAACATAAGCATCCCACTAAGTCCAACCCCTACAATGACTGAGGAAAAGCATCATATAGACCCTAAAAAACTCATCCAAAGCTCCGAGAGTCGAATCTATGAGAGGAGGAGCTGTTTCCGACAAAATTTGACTGCTAAAAAGAAAATAGGGTGGTCAAAGTGACTCATCCCTAATGCAAACAAACTGATACATTACACCTCATAAATTTGTTTTACCTAATTAATCTACCCTAGTAAGCTCTAGAAGCATCATAATTACATTCAACTTATCAATTACAAGGGTAAAACAATCATTTGTCATGGTAGAAGTGAAAACTGGGTCGAATCTGCAAAATTTGGGCAAGTGTCAATTGCACAGTGCCAAGTTCCACTGCCTAGCACGAAGTGCAAGCACACCCTTCAACTTCAGTTGCACTTTTGAAGGCTTTCCCGATGTCCAAATTGGTCCCACAATAGCTTGTTGGAAAGTTTTGTTGTAATTTCCAGAAGAACTTGAATTTCTAAATTTCGATGTCATTTGCCTAGTAAAAAACCAAATCTCCCAACACTACTTAGTACACAATGTCCATGCCAAAAAGAGGGCAGAAAGGTCATTTTTGGGTGTTTTTTGACCTTTTGACCAACCAGGTTTCCTCCAAATTCTTAGAAAATGTACAGCGTGTATGTACTCATCACTTGAAACCCAAAAATGTTGACTTCTTTCTGATTATATGTATCAAAAAAGAGCGCAACGCCTAAGGCGCTACACGTTTTCCCTCCATGGTTGTGCAAAAAATGGACTGAAAAACAGAACAATTTCCTTCAAGCTCAAAAATGGTTCAACATGCCCAAAAATGTATTTTTATTACTGATAAAATGTTAGAGGCATGAAGGGATTCCTCAACAAGTATGTCAAGTCTCCTCCTCTCCTCTTGCTTGGTCAATTTGTCAATTTTCTCATGAGCTCTTTTCAGCTTGCTCCTTGCCACTTGGTTCCTCTATGCATAATACTTGGCCATTTTCCTTTGTATCTCAACATCTCTGTTTGCTTTGTCCAAGAGGGTCTCCAAGTGTGTGTTCACCTTCTCAAGCCAAGACTCTCTGTTCTCAACTATGCCCTTGAGCAATTGCTCATTTAAAGTGAGTTGCTCCTCCAATTCTACCTCCTTTTGCCTTTCAAGCTCTAAGGCTCTCTTTAATCCTCTTGTTCTTGGTCCTTTTCTCTATCCCTATTAATCATCTGGATCTCCATAATCTCTAGAAGCCTCATCAAGCTGAAACTTGGCCTTCTTAGCCTCCCTCTTTGCCTTGATTTAATTGGTTTGCATCAATTCCTGCTTGACCTCTAGCTTCTTGTTCTCTAGCTCATAAAAGGAGATGAGATATTTGGCCCTTTGTAAACTGGTCTCAAGCTTCCTGATTTTGGCATCATTTTCTTTCAAGGCAACCTGAGTGATTTTGTCTTTCTCCTCATCATTTGTGTTCACAAGGAGAAACTCATTTTCAGTGTCATGTTTTTCATGTTGTTGTTTGACCTCTGCTTCCTCCACCATTTTCTCTTTTCCTTTAACATGTAATGCTGATGATGAAGGCAAGGCCCCTCCCACTTTCTGTGGGGTAAACACCTGCCTCTTTCCCCTCTAATAGGTGAAAGCAAATGGCTGAAAACTAGTCCTCTGTGGTATACTACTCTAACCATGCTCAGTGTGTACATCATGTCCCTCACTGCCATCATGCTCATCATGTTCCTCATCAATGTCATCATCTCTATTGGGTGAATGTATGACTACATGAAATGGTGATGTAGATGGTGTGGAGGTGGCTAGTGAAGAATGATCTGTTGAGGATGAGTGATAAGTAAGCTATGGTGGATGAGAAGAAGTACATGGATGAGTGGAGGATGATGGAGGAATGTGGAGAGTTGCCTGAGTAGGTGGTTCATTGAATATTTCATTAGCTATGAAGGTCTCCGAAGCAATGCCTAGTTGATCTAAGTGATGGAGGAATATCATTTTGATAAGAGAATGATGGAAAATATTGGGCATCTGATGAGCTGGATCGCTTTTCTGACCAATATATGTCATCTTGTCAATAATTCTGAAAAGGTAATATGGAAAACTGAGCATTCTTACCCTAGTAAAATGCACGAGAATCTTGGTATGATATAATTAGAGTTTGGAAAACTTGCCCTCAAATGTGAAATACCTCATGATTATCTTCGTTAATGGCACATAATTGCCTAAGAGATAAAAGAAAGGGAAAGTTCTTTTCTTATCATTTTAAAACCTTGTTTTAAGATATGGCTCATAAAAACTGTAGGGAAGATTTCTTTGCTTGAACCATTTCTCTCCTGCATTTGGAATTCCAGTGGCCTGTGATATTATGGTAGGAGATATAGTGAATGTGACCATCGCTAAAGTGACCTGGTTGTTTTACGAATTAAGGAAGAACTGCTTGGTTAACTGTTGATGAAAATTCATCCTTTCAACCCTTTGGAAAACTCAAAACAACCCATGTACTTGGAACATGATACTATAAGTGGTGATGCCATAAGATCTGTGGTATCAGTGGATTCAAATCTAATAATTCTTCCTCCCTTCTTGGTTGACCTCCTTGACTGTCTTTCCCCTTCTTTTGAACTAGTGTGGTCCTCTTCTGCCATGTTTTTAAGGTGAAAACTTGAGGGACTGATATGTGGGTCAAGGTGAGTGAAATAGTGAGGGATATTGAATGAAGTACAGGCAAGGATCATTTGAGGGTACAAATTCTATGAAGTGCTATAATTTTGATCTAGGTGATTTTGGAAACATACAAGAAACATTTGCTAGGGTTTTAAAATTTAGGGTGCCAACTTGCTTAATTGATGGAGAAAAAGAGATACTTGGCCACTTACTTGTTGTATGCAGGTAATAGAAGCCTTTGTAGCTTGAGAAGATGAACGAAAGTGGTGTTTTGGCGCTCATGGGGTTTGCCAAGCTTTACTGGCCAAATGCGTAGCACCAAGTGCCAGCGCGTAGCGTCCTTGACAAACACGCTCTTCAATTCATAGGCATGTAGTGCCTTTAAAATTTTCTCTGGCTCAGTCAAGAAAACATGCCCTTCATTGCATAGGTGCGCAATGCCACACTCAGGCACGCAACAACCAACTGAAACGCGTAGCACCTTCCTGATTTTTTCAATTTTTCACTCAATTTCCTCTTTTCCAAGGAGATCTTATGGTGCAAAAGAGATGATGAAGTTTGAAAGATGATTTTGAAATCTTATATAGAGGATGAGTTTGATTTTTCCTTAGAATAACCCAGTTTATAATGTTTGTTTGGAACCTTTTACTTTGTTTTCAAATCCATGTCTAATGCCTCTCTTTCCTTGTCTCTTTTCAGGTGGATGATGCTTTGATTGAGTTGATTCTTCAATGATTCCTCTTTTGCAGCAAGGAGAAGTGCCTTGGGCAGTTTATGGGAACAATTTTTACATAAAATGACTTGAATTACATCAAAAATATGAACAAACTAAAATACTCTATTTTCATCTCCAAAAAATATGTTTTTTGAGACGAAAATTACATTAGGGAAATAAGGATTTTGTATAGTAACCATGACTAACTACGAACCATTCTTTGTTTATTGGTCTTCCTCATACCTTTTTTGCCCTTTATTTGCAATAAAACAAAGCTTTTGACCTTGGAAATGGACCCTAAGATCTAATGGAGACATGACTGCCTTAACTCTAAAAATAATATAACTAAAACCATAACTGAATGAAATATGAAGATGGGTCAACAAATATACTTGATGAGGGAAAATTAAATTTTCTGAGAAGAAGAAGACAACCATCAGTGGATCATTTTTGGCATGACCTAGTGGAAAGATAAAAAATTTCAGTATGAGACACCTACAATAAAAATGTAAAGAGCAGATTTGATCCCTGATGGAAGTATGCATATACTGACACTAACATTATCCAAACTTAAAACCTTAACAAACATTGTATTCAACGACATCTTTATGCAACTTAGTTGATCCATATCCTTATTAGGCTTATAATATCCATGTTTTCAAAAAAAAGTGTATCCTTACAAAAATTCCATGCATTTCAAATGTTTCCTTTGATATTGTCTTAAAATTTTATGTACTACATCACCTTATGATAACAAATAGTGTCTCAGTTCCTTCAAGTGTGAAAAATGACATAAAATTATTGATTATTAACATAGTACGTTTTGTTGGCAGTGTTGTATTTATCAATAATAATGATCTTGACCTACCATATTAACCTATAACAACTTCAATGGTTGAACCACTTACACCATAATCTACTTAAAACATATTTTTCAAAATTTGGAAGTGCCAACACTAGCTCCTCAGTTACTTCTTGATGGATTGAAACACCATGCTACTACTTCTCTCCATTGGAAAGCTCCCTTCTTCACACACAATGAGTGGTCCACAAGTCTAGCTAAATTTCGTGATAAAATTCAATAAATTATTTCTAAACCATTGAAACTCCTTGCATGAAATGTGTTGGATACCTATACCAATAGGTTTCATATTTCATGATTGGATATCAAAGGTCCAAATATGCTCTTCTTTGATAATACAAAGATCCCATATTTTCTAAGGAAGACAATGTCTGTCTCAATTTTCATAAGAACTCAATTTTGATGGATGGTCCAACAGTCTAATCAGGATCATGCCATGTTTTCAATTTATGCTGTAGAATAGAGAATGAAATCTGTCCAAACTGTTCAATCTTGGCAGATCAGTAGCTAGGTAGAGAAGCTAAGGTTCCCAACTGCTTAATCTGGGACCTTGGAAGGAATAAGGGTTGTATTAGATAGGAGATGAAAGAAAAAAGCCAATAAAAAGAAAAGGCATTCAAAAGGGTTTGCAAGTCCAAGCGCACCCTCCAAGAAGGAACAAAAAATGTTAGGAGAAGTAGTTGGGTAGGTAGATGGGGTTGCAAAAATGGTCTCTCTTTCAAAATCAAAGTTGTTAAAACATCTACAGGAAGAGCAGCACTCTGGAGTATGACTAACTCCCTTGTTTCTCATTTGTATATCACTCATCACTAACACCCTTTCCCCAAGTTGCACAAAGCAAAGAAATTCAAATGTTTTACATTCTTATGGCTTTAAGAAGCCACATTTCTTGTGCAAAAATCTTTTCATTTTGATCTAATTTTGATTTCAAGTTATTTTCAAAGAAAACTTGGTTGAAATAGCCCTCACTCATATGTTCCCTCCATATTGACAACTAACTCTACTACTTAGCTCCTTATACCCCTTTATCCCTAGTATTATAAACACCATGGTGTATAAACCCCACAATGCATAAATATCCCCTCCTTGGCACTATAGCCATAGTATTCTCTCCCTGGGACTTGATTTGACACCTGGTCAAGGTCAAGAACCCATGACTCACCTTTTGCTCCACCTCAAACCAGTTTCCCTACCCAAAAGTTCCATTTTGCCTTGAAAAACCCTGAAAAACCTTGAAAAACCTTTAAAAAACCCATAAAAATCACCCAAAGGGCGGAAAACATTATAAAATCATCCTTCCCCCGCCTTATCCTAAGGTCCGGGGGTCTTTTGCCCTTTCATATTGCATAAAACCCGTTTAAACCCATTTCCTATAGTCTCCGCCTTCATAAAAGATTTACACCCGAACTTTATGAAAAACCCTTGAATTGCTTGTATTTCTAAAGTTGGCGGACCAAAATATTTTGCTAAGAAAAACCATTGAAAATTCTCCAAAAGGAACAATTAGCGCGTGGAGGGTCCCGCCGCCACGTCCGCAAAGGAAGGAAAATTATTGTTTATTGCCCACCCAGGAACAATACAGATCGTGCAGATTGCCCGCCCGATGACCGTCAGATGGCGCCGGGACCAGATCTACAGCGGACGTTGATTTCGGGCAATCCCGACGTCCGCAGGTTAACCAAAGGAGGTATTACAGTTCGCGCAAGTTGGGCGCCCGACAACCGTTGGATCACGCACCTCCAGATCGACGGCGCATATGAATATCGGAAGACCTTACGTGTCTGACAGATACCTTCTGATATCTGTCAGACGCTTGCGTCAGGCCAGCATCACGCCGGGACACATGTCACTCCCTGATTGCATCGGAGCATCGCCTGACAATTCCTTCACCGTACAGGGCCGGTTCCGATATTGCGACACTTGTCATGCCCACGTCCTCGCCCCGCTGCCTTGCACGTCACTGCCACATCCGTTCACCTCATCCCTCATTCGCCCACCTGGCCGCCACCTCATCGCCCCCGTGGACCTGTCATTGACCGCCACGTCACCCGATGACGTCACCCAACCCGGTCCCCCATGATGACGTCATGCTGACGTCATCCAAAAAGCGTGCCAATAAAGCCAAAAAAGCCATATTTTCGCCATTTTTCACAGTTTTGTCATATTTTTCGAAAATTTATTGTTAAGCTGTCTGCATGCAATTCACGACGCCTACGCCACCAGTCAGCCTTCAACCAATTTCAAAGAACCCATCGCGCAAACCCAGCTACATTCTTCAGTCCAGACCATTGTTTAACAGGTATTTGAGCCTCGTCCTCCTGTGAACTGGTTTTTCTTAAATTGCTTGTAAAAACCACCATAAAAGCCATTGAATTGAAAATTTCACCGATAAACCAACTGCACTTTACCCAATTTGACCGTTTTAAGCTAAAACATAGCGTCAGAGACCTCGGATTGACTGCAAATCCTGTTAAGAAACCTACCCTGTTCGCGCAACCGTGAACTCTTGCATAACTCCCAAACTGACAAGGGAGGTCTTTCTGCTGCTGAAAACCCTTGCCAAAAAGCCCAGCATTGATTCTTTAACTGTACACCAACCCTGTTAAACCTGGTTCCCATCAATTTCACTGTTTCAAGCGGCATTTTAGAGAATTATTTGTATAAAACATGGAGACCCCTGAAGTCCTTAATGTCACTCCTCTAAATGCTCCTCAGAGAGAGCTAGACTGGCAGGATTTGGCAGACCTGGATTACCAGATCTCAGAAGACTCCAGACAAGGATGCACCCCTCATATTCACCTGCTAAATGAGTTCAGGGCTAAGTACAGAGATGGAACAGATATCCTAGGCATCTGGGAGTCTGCCCTGCCAACTTTTAAAATGCCTCTAGTCAGACAATTCCCTGATCTCATTTATCTATGTGCCAGTTGTTATGAGGCATCACAGAGAGCTGTAGTCAATCCCAAGGGTGAAGTTGTATTTCTATACCACCCCTCAGGCCATCAGGGATATGGTTCAGTTCAAAACTGACAAGAAATTGGTTCCTTTATCCTTGCTGGACTTAATCAACCAAGAGACCAAAACACTTACAGAGGCAGAGATCCTGAAGTTTAATCGACTGTTTGTTAGCAGATCAGACAGAGTGCTACATCCTCCTATCTTTGATGGATACCTAAATCAACTTGGATTAGACCTGGCCCATATGGTGAGCTCAGTTCTGGGATACAAATCAATGGAGTTTATAGAGGAAACTGTGCTAGTCATGATGTTAATGTTTGCCCCTGGAAAGACCCCTATCTGCTACAACTATGCCACATACATCTCGGACAAAATACATGAGCAGTTCCTGCACTTACCCAGAGAGAGGGTGTTCAGATACACCTCATATATTTACCATCTTATTCTGTATCACCAATATGAAAAATTCTCTTTTGAGATCAAGAGAACCGATGCAGCAGGAAACCCAAGATCGGTTGTATATTGGAGCTCAATCTTCCATGGCCATTTCTACTCACCCTATACATATTGTGAGTTTATAGATCTGTTCATTCATCCTGCCCTATCTCTACGTATGACAGAACCTCCTCCAAGACTCACTGAGGAAATGAAGAGGATACTGCAACTATCCACTGCTTACAGCATAGGGGACTGGTATTTTTACCAGCATCACACTGTGATTAGGATATATGGGTGTGAGCTGCGCCCTTTCAGGCTACCTAAGTTTGTGCCTATGAGGCTCTTTGCCCTGGAGTATTTCAGACAATTTGCCCATGCCGATCTGATCCATTTTGCAGGTAGGGGAAAGAAGGCACAACTCAAAGTTAAAAACCAGCTCGGGCATTTGGTTTTAAACAAAAGAGAAGGATGGAAGGAGGCAGAGAAAATGTTGGAAGGCCTGGGCCTAACACAAAGATTCCTGTGGAAACCATATGACCCCAATGGTTTTATATCCAAGAGGAGATTAAAATACAAACTCTCCAGTTATGAGCATAATAACATGCTCCTTATAACAAGACATGCAAACCAGCCAAAATGGCATAAAAATACCTTGATAGAGCCTCTGTCCCAAGAAGAGCTAAATGACAGGGCTAAGAGACATTTATTGAAAATGGCTAACTTGGAATGTCCTTCTCAGGTGCCTACCCTACCAAGTTCTCACACAACAGCGCCAGCTTCCTCATTTGCAACACAAGAAGGGGCAGCACAAACTTCAAATCAGGGGCAGGACAAAGGTAAAGGCAAGGTAATGGAAGAAACAGAGGGCCAGCAGGAGCAACAACAAGAGGGCCAACAGGGCCAGCAAGAGCAACAGCAGCAAGGCCAGCAAGAAACTGATCATCAGGATCAAGGAAAGCAAACAGCAGCAAGGCCAGCAAGAAACTGATCATCAGGATCAAGGAAAGCAAACAGCAGAAGGCTAGGCAGCTACCCAAGAAAAGGCAACCAGCATGGCGCCTCCTAGACAGGAATCTAGGATGGACTCTTCGGTCCTCCAAACCCCTCAGAGGGAGGACATCAGCAGGAAAAGGGAGATGGATACCCCTCTCACAGAAGGTCCAGACAAAAGGCAGAGGCTTAATCCATTTTCAGAAGAAGAAATGCAAAGCCCTGAGACCTCTGCCAGCTCATTACATCTAGAGCAAGATAGGGCAGCACTTGGGGAGGTCAGCTCCTCAGGACAAGGAAAGAGTGCAGCTGCAAGCATAAAGGACCAGTTCAGGGATGCTAAGAGGAGGAGTGAGCCACTCAAAATTAAGCTCTACAATCATCTGTTGAACATGGCCCCTCCAAATCAACAAAGACTAATGGCTGCCTTTGATGTGCAAGAAAGCAAGCTGATAATGAGCCATTTTGCCCCTACAGTGCAGCAACCTCAAACAACTGCTGACTACATAAGGACAAACTTAGAAGTCCTCGCAAAAGACATCCACCCCGTGGACCAGATCGAGCTCCACAAGCAGACGGGTGAGATGGTCTATGCCACCCTGGCAGACAAGACCTTGGTAAATTATAGGCTGCAAAACAGTTTGAATAACACTGCCGCTCAGCTTGAGCTAGAAAGGGCATCCTCTCAAGCCAAGGACAACAGAATCAAGGCACTAGAAGAGATCATAATAGAGTTTGGTCATGATCCCAATGATGTTAAGGCCATACAGGAAGTCCTTAAACTAAGGGATGCAGATGTAGCTGCCATTAAGAAGAAAATGAAGATCCCACCAACTCTACATCCACAAACAGATGAAGTAGCCCAACAGAGAAGAGAAAGGGATGTCACTGCACTGCTAATGACCTTGTATAAAGAGCTAATTGACACCCAACAAAAGCTGCAGGATACAGAGACTACCCTAGAAGCAGCTCTATAGAGGGGAGAACAAGGGCAGTCTTCCAAACCACCCACAGAGACAATAGACCTTGAGAAGACCCCTAAAGAGGACATCCCTCCAAAGCAAAAAGAATCAGAAATAGCTCCAGCCACAGCAGAGCCAGCTTCTACAGCACCACCAACAGAGCAGGCCGAGAGCCTAGATCTGCAAAAATTAAGGCAAGAACTCCAAGTGCTAGAGGCTCAAATGACAGAGCTAAATAAGGCCAAGGAAAGCTTAGCAAAGATAGAAGAGAAATATGATAAGTCTAAGCAAAATGTGGCTGAGAGGGAGAGGGAAGTAAAAGCCCTAAGAAAGACAATTGCAGAGCTGGAAAAGTAGCTCAATTTTGAGAAAGTGACAGCAGAGATCAAGCAAGTGATTTTGACTGCCATTGGACAATCAATTACTAACCAATGGGAGTACATTGATGCTATATATGAGCAAATAGGACTCATTGGCAGGGCAAAGAAAGAACTGTACAGAGCAAGAAACGCCCTTGGCAACATGGCAGACCTTGCCCCCAGGATGATTGAAGTCCTAAATTACAGGACTGGTTCTCAGCTAATAAAAATGGGAATTGCTAATAGAACTAAAACCATTTCCCTAATCAAAAGAACCACAACAATGAAGAACCTAATTCAGACACTGGACAGGAAAATCCATGATATACAGGCAGATATACATAAGTTCCAGAATAGATTCACAGCCCTGCAGGACAAAGGGCTTCCCACCTTGGAAGAATCAGGGAAGCTTCTCTCTCATGAGAAATACATCAAGAGGGTGAGCACTTTTGCAGCAATTCAAATTGTTGAGGCTCCTGGGTCATCTTCAACAGGCCCATTAACAGGACAGGCTCTTTTTGAGAAGTTAGATAACTTATTTTTTATTAAAAATGAGGTAGCACATCTATTTGATGAGCCTCCCCATTTCTATAAGTACACAGAAGCTTATGAGACCTTAGGGTCAATTTTGAGGCATCAGCTTCCCCCTCAAGACATATGGCAGGACTTAATAAAGCTACTTTTGAATCAAAGCTGAAGAATTAAATCTTTTTTCAGCAATGCAATCCATATTGCATCTACAGGTGGACAAAGTTATGACAGCAAGCATAAAGACGCTGAGCCAACTCAGCACAGGTACTCGGCTTCAACAGCAACATCAGCAGGTACAGGTGGCAGGGCCAAGAAGATACAAAAGATCAAAGTAACAGAGCACTTCATTTCATATTTATGATAAAGCCGCGCAGTTAACTCCGCAGTACCCAAAGGTCAAAAATATGTCCTGACAGGAGTTAAAGGCCTTTAAAGGGCATTTATGTTTTCAATTACTTCTCATCTACTCTCCTGTACAAATGTAAGAGATATTTTCCTCTCAGATGACTCCATCCCTAAGATATTTTTATATGTAACCTCTATATATTCCCCCTCGCGTTTTTTTAGAGGGGTTGGACTCCGGATGTAAGAAAATCTTCCTAATATCTTCTCTGTTATTCTGATACTGTAAGCTCTCAGACAGTTAATACAAAAGACTGTGGGATTTCTTCAAAGATGTTTGTCTCTTGATCTCTTGATGCTATGTGGCTCAAAGGTGCAGGATTCCTGTGTATTTCGTGGCTCAATAAGTTTTTCTCATGACTCCTTATTTCACCTGTGTTCCCTGTTATTCCATATCTCTTTCATGTTTTCTATACATTTAAAATCTAGGTAGTAAGGAAAAAGGATAGTCTCAGGACTTGGTTATTGACTACCCTGAGCTCAATCCAAGCTACCTTGTATGTTTTCTTCTGATAAAGTATTTAAAGAGTAATTCTTCATTGCTACCTTTAATACTGCATCATCACAGTTTGTTGTTGTTTTAGGAATTCAAGTAATTGCTCCTAGATAACAAATCCCTTGTTGCAATATTCAGCTTAAGTAAAGAAATCTTAGTTGCTCTTTGCTGGTTGTTTTCATCTCACTCTCACAATCTACGTTTTGTTTCATGGAATACACACAGGCCCTGTAGCTACACCTCACTGAAATCAAGACCTCGAGGGAAAACACTCTAAGACCCCATGGCCCAATGGATTAACCTCACCTGCAGATAAACTTTAAGGAAATCAGAAGCATCCTCCCAACCAAACACAAAAAGAACCAAAATATTCGCTCCATAACTAGCCTAAAAACTTTCACTGAAAGCAGTGACATAACCTTATTGAGAGAGCCCTCTCTGACTGCAGCTAGGCTAGAAGCTGCAGCCCAAAGATTGGTTAGTGGTTACCCCGGCCGTATTCTCTTAGGAGTCAAAGAGGACAACCTGGGTGTTAACAGACTGCATGACGAGCAGTAGGGAAAAATATATAAAACAATAGATTGAAATGAATCAAGAATCTTCAAAACTTTCTTGAATAAATTTGGCTCTTATTTTATGCTTCTTCAGTGATGAATCTTGATATTGAGTGACTGATTACAGTGTTTGGCTATCATTTCATGCATATGCGGGTGACTTGATGTCACTGTTAGAAATATGATATTTGATCATTTGAAAAGTGAATTAGTGGATTGATGGGATCATTTAGTGACTCACATCACATTACAGTTTTTCTTTAGTTAGCTATCCATTTTTGGGATCTAAGGACTGATATATTATTGGCATTTCTCTGGTCTATTATTGCAAGAACACAACTCTCTCATTATGATCTTCTAATAAATTTAATTTTGCATTACAATTTTCATGCAGATTACATGTATTTGCTCATTTTACTACTCATATCATTTGTATCTTAAACATCATCACTCTACATGATGGTATATGTCAGTCTCAGTGGCAAATCGTACAGACTTCAATTTCAATTAGATGTTGAGTATAATGTTACCTGAGGTTCGTGACTCAAGGTTAATTGTATATAATGGTTAAAGTTGTCTAAAGAAAAAAAATGGAAAGGAGAAACTTGCAAAGTTTTAAGGATGGTAACTAAGGATAGTTCATGTGATTATGCCCAACTTGGATCAGATAGTTAAGGTGGTAGAGAAGAAGTATCACAACAAAGATAATAAATGAGTAAGAAGGAGACAACCTATTATGGAACATAAAAGAAGAGTATTGTAGTATTTTAGGAAAAAGATCCCTTAGTCACGAGACTCGAAGCACTTCTTCGACTTTGGTGGATATTGAACCACATCTCCGTGATTGATAGAATCTTTTGGAAGAATTTGGTATAAACATAACTTGGGTACTCTAAAGGTATCGCTGTAAGGTCTATCTAAGGATGATGCACCTAAAGAAGAAATATTGGCAATCAACCAATGAAGTTGAATAATTATGGTAATAATTTTATGGAACTTGGACAGTATGATAAAATGATGGGAAAGGATAAGTGTGTACATGAAAAACAATTTTCCCTCTAATGGGAGAGCCACATTGTAAAGTTTTCCATAGGTGAATCACTATATGAATGAATTATGGACAACAAGACGTATGGTCAGGTAATTTTATTATGTGGATAAGCGGATTAAATATATCTTCTTGAATTTTTCAGGTATTACCCAAGTTGGGAAGAGTAATGTATGAAGTTACATGATGACCAAGTAATGATAACTTGGAAGATATAGGAAAGAATGTTGCCCAACTTGAATAAGGATACTATTTAATAAGAGTCTTTTGCCCAACTGGAGGACGGGGTCAATTTATGATTAGGCAATCAACTGGTATCGAACGTGACAAACTTGATGAGATGAGAAAATAATTCTTGAAGTACTAATTATTAATAAGTCAACATTGATCAACAAATCCCTGTGCAAATCAATTAAGCATGATATAGAGTTAAATCATGATGGAAATAGTATTTGCAATAGCGATATTGGAATCAGTGAGCCAAACAGTAAATGGATGTAAAATCAAGGGCTTTTAATTTTGAGATAGATGATTTAAATAATGACGGTATCACTTGTAATGAATTTCACCAAAAATTCCTTTGGGAAGGAAGAATATATGACGAGGGATTGACTCAAGATGATAATTATGAAATTTAACGATGTACTTAGATGATTATACCATTGGTGTAAATGATCAACTACCTAGTAGAAATAAGTCGAAATTATTATTGAAAAGTGATTGACACCTTGATGAAAACATACTGATGATGTTTCATGATATCATGGTAGGAATATAATGATGTACATATGATTCTTATATTGATAAGGTATCTATACCATAATAGCGATATGCATAGGAATTATGACATTATGTCAAGGTATATTGACATTTTCATTTACTACCTGATGATAAGTATTTATTGTTCAATACTCATGACAGATACGATATGCATAACGTGGCATATGAATTATGATGTTATAATATGAGGATTATTGACATATGGTTCATTTATGTAATGCATGATATGTCTTGATATAATAATGTAATGGTATAACTGAAGCATGCGATAGTTCCATGCCATGCGTAAGCATGCAGTTCCTTGCAAGAGTTGGCATCTGGATTCTTTCCTATGATACTATGACGGTATGGTTAATGCATTGGATGCATGTTGAGATGTAATGATTCGCAGGACTCCACAAATGGGCCGAGAGGGCCCGTTTATTTGATGATCTCGTGCGAGCCCATACACACGAGGGAGAATAAGTAACACCATATGGGTTGGGGACAAAACTCAATCAACACTACATATGCCAGTGGTTCCTTTGTCTTGCGTATAACTCTTGATGAATAGCTCTTGAAGAGCTATGGGACCATCTTGAGAAGGCCAAGTGCCTGATGATTCGAGGCTTGGTGCCTGATGATTCCAGGCTTGGTGCCTGATGTTCCAGGCTAGGTGCCTGTTATTGGATTGGGATGCCGAAGTCTGGAAGGGATGTAAAGGACTTTGATGCCTGCGGCTGTGCGCCTTAGTAGTTGTGGAGGGAGTGGGCCAGCCTGCGAGATGCCCGGGGTTCATTCAAGTACCAGACCAGATGCCTCCTTGGGGCAGATGAGGTCTGAGTCCAGGCACGAGCCCTTGGGGCCAGCCTTGGAAAAGGAACAGAGATTCCTTGAGATTTTCCCAGGGTGTTGGGAAACTTTCGATGCCTGC
>APFE030891004.1:0-13552 GCA_000404065.3 Pinus taeda
AAAGGAAGATACACAAGGAGTAATCCTGACCCAAACCCACCTAGTCCTATGGATAATCCCAACATTATCTCCAGGAGCAGGCAAAGATTTTCTGATATACCAGGTACTTCAAACATTTCAAAATATTTGTTTCCTGAATTTTCTAGAAGTCCTGAAGATAAAATTGTTGATGATAAAATTAAAGAAGTATTGTTGAGGTCTGAAAACGAAGAAGAGCTTATTGGAATTATTCTAGATTTACAAAAAAGAGGCATTGATACTTCATCTTTAGTGTCAGAAAAAGATAAGGAAGAGTTTTGGGAGGTTGTTACTTCAGAATTGTTATTAGAGGAAGAGGACTTAAACCAGCTCAAAGATCTTGATCCTTTTGAAGTTTTTCTTAAATCTAAAATTGGCTTACCTCTCCCAAATTGGAGTTCTTTTGTCAGTGGTTTGCAAAGTCCAAATAGCCCTTTCCGAATTAATACTTTGTCTTCTGCCTCTGTTAGTCCAAATAGTCCTCAGACAATACCTACTTCCACTGGTCATACTATACCTGTTGTCACTGCTCCCCAGTTCATTATGGCTGTACCTCCTAGGTATGCTCCTCTGGCCCTCCCTGCTGTTTTACATGATCTTCCTAGCAAATACGCTGCTAGGATTCCAGCATGGGGAGGTGATGAAGATATTACAGCAGAGGAACATGTGGATAGGTTCAATGATTTTATTGACAGGGAAGAAGTGGATGATGAAGATGTAAAACTAAGATTTCTCAAACTTTTATTGGGGAAGTCAGAAAATGGTTTAAAGCCCTTAGAGCTGGAAGCATTCATAGTTGGGTAGAGTTTGAAGATAGCTTTCTAAGGAAATGGGGAAATAGAACCAACCCTGTTCAAGCCCTTACAGAATATAACAATCTTAGGAGAGCTCCAGAGGAAACAATTCAAAATTTCTCTAAGAGGTTTAATAAAATATATAATTTCATTCCAGCTCATTTGAAACCTCCTGGAGATTTGGCACAATTGAGATATGCTGAATCCTTTGATTCAGATTTTTCCCTTTTACTCAGGGAAAGGGAATCTGCCTCTCTTGTTGACATGCAAAATGATGCAATTAAGGTAGAGGTGAATATGACTGCTGCTAAGAAATCTTAGATGGCAAAGTCTAAGTTGAAGGAGGAAGAGAAGCCTTCTACATCAGCTCAAGAAGACAAGTTTGAAACCATGATGAAAACCATGGAGAAATTGATGGACAGATTAGTTCTTGGGAATGCTTCTGCTCTTCCAGCACAGCAAGAACCTCAATTTAGGAACTCTCAGTTCAGAAGATCTCAGAATCAGCAAAGGCCAAGAGATAACCGAAATCAGCAGGTAGATCCTCCAGTGAGACCTCCTTTCCAATAGAATTTGGTAGATGAAGAGGATGAACCTGAAGTCCCTGAGGAATCAATTCATTGTTTGGATGAAGATGGATCAGGAATTTTCTTGACCAAAGAGGAACATGATGAGTCCAACATGATAAAATCATAAGAAGAACCTTCAAATTTTGTGAAGGGCTATCAGCATGCTATTTTTGAGATGCAAAAGCAGTATAATCTTAGGAATAGAGATGTTCCTATTACAGCAAACAAAGTACAGCTTAAGAAGAATACCTCAAGGACAGCTGATGATAAAAAGGAAAAAGCAAAGGTAGCTGAAAGTAAAGATGATCCTCCTCTTGACAAAAAGGACATTCAAATTTCTTCTCCTCCCAAAGAAATTGACAAGACTACTTCTGTTTTTAGTATTGAGAATGAGATTGCAAAAATTAAAATATCAGTCCCTTTTAATGAAATTCTCAAGGTAGACAAATACAGAAGCAAAATTGTTGAAATGCTTAATTCACAACCAGGAGTGGCTGATATCCTAAATGTACAAGAAGATAATCCTATTATATGTTTGGGTCCAAGACTTGAGGATGAACAAAATGAAGAGTTTCCTCCTTTCTACAAAGCATTACCATACATGATATGACTCTACATAATGCTATGTTAGATTCAGGAGCGTCACATAATCTTATGCCTAAGGTAATCATGGAAAGACTGGGGTTAGAGATTACTAGGCCATATAAGGATTTGTTTTCTTTTGATTCAAAGAGAGTCCATTGCATTGGGTTGATAAAAGATCTAGTTGTGGGGCTTACACAAATTCCAACAAAAACAACTGTTATGGATGTTTTTGTTGCAGACATTCCACCTAAGTTTGGAATGCTTCTTTCAAGGTCATGGGTAGCAAAGATTAAGGGCACAATGCAGATGGATCTTACATATGCTACCATTCCAGTGTTTGGTGAACAAAGGAGGTTGTACCGAGAAACAAGGATGGCCTACATGGTGAGCAGCAAAGAAAAGCCTCAGAATTTTCCTATTTACTCATGTGATATTGGTCTTGGTTCAGCTATTCTTTTCAATGAATCAGTTGGGAGAGAATTAGAAGACAAACCTGCAGAAAATCAGAGTCAAGAAGGACAGCAAGGAGATGAAGAGGAAATCATGGGCTGTTGGACATTGTACTTTGATGGATCAGCAGGAAAATAAGGGGCAGGAGCTGGCATTTGGATCACTAGTCCAGCTGAAGAAAGTAAGCTTCTCTCATACAAATTAAACTTTGATTGTACCAATAATATGGTTGAGTACGAGTCTCTAGTCTTAGGTTTGGAAGCCTTGATAAAGTTGAAAGCCAAAAATATTGCTGTTTGTGGAGATTCTTAGTTGGTAATTAAACAAATAGAAGGTTCATATCAAACCAAAGATGCAAGAATGAGAGCATACAGAAATTTAGTGTTGGAGATGTTAGAAAATTTTCAAACCTACTCTTTTAGCATCAAAACTGGAGACCAAAGCTCTATTGCAGACTCTCTTGCTGTTTCAGCCAGCCTATTCATTATTCCTAAGCACTCTTCTGATGGTTATGAAGTGGAGGTTCACCATAGACCAGTCATACCGGATAATATCATAAACTGGCAAGTTTTTGAGGATGATCAACATCTAAGAAATTTCATTGAATTAAAGGAAGAGTTTGAGCACAATCAGATAGATCAGCAAAACATGTTGATAGAGCCAAAAGAGAGTTCTGAAGTCTTATAGTTACAAAACAATTTAATCCCTAAAGGCCTCATTCCTTTGGAAAAATTGTTTGATCAAAATGATGTGTTCAAAGCACCAAGATTACAAGCTAATGAGGAGGAAGTAGAAAACTGTAATTTAGGTGACTCAGTTATGCCTAAAATGGTGAAGATTTCAAAGTTCCTTCCAGCTGATATGAAGATCAAATATGTTGAGATGATGAAAAGATTCATTGTTGTTTTGCATTGGAAGCTATGCTGATTTGAAAACAATATTGATTCTTCAATCATACAACATACCCATCCCTATTAAGCCGAATGAGAAGCCTTTTAAGCATAAGCTAAGAAGGATTAATCCTCTTCTAATGCCTCTGATTGAAAAAGAAGTGAAAAAGCTTTTTGATGCCAAAATTATTGTACCAATTAGATTCTCAAAGTGGCTTGCTAACTTGGTACCAGTTAGAAAAAAGAATGGGGAGATTAGAATTTGTATAGACTTCAGGAATTTAAACAAAGCTTCATTGAAAGATAATTACCCTCTCCCCAAAATGGATTTTATTCTACAAAACATTGTTGGTTCACAAAGGATGTCTATGCTTGATGGCTTCTCAGGGTACAATCAGATTCTTGTCCACCCAGATGATCAGGAGAAGACGGCCTTCACTACACCATGGGGAACGTTCATGTATGCAAAAATGCCCTTTGGCCTCATGAATGCAGGAGCGACTTTCCAGAGAGAAATGGATATTGCTTTTGTTGAAGAAAAGGACAAATCAGTGGTGGTTTATCTTGATGATATCACACACAGTTTTTTCAAAGAAGGAAGAAGACCACTTAAAGCACCTTGAAAGGGTCCTGCTGAAGTGTAGGAGGTTTGGTATTTCTCTAAACCCAACCAAAAGTATTTTTGCTTTAACTTCTGGCAAACTGCTTGGACATATTATTTCCGAAGAGGGAATTAGGATTGATCCTAATAGAGTTAGTGCAATTCAAAAGTTAGATTTACCAAGGAGCAAGAAGGAAATCAGATCTTTTCTTGGGAAAGTTAACTTTGTTAGAAGATTCATCCCTAACTTTGTTGAAGTGGTTAAGAACATAACAAAGATGTTAAAGAAAGGAGCAGATTTTAAATGGACAGCTGAAGCAAAGAAATCATTTGAAGAGATCAAGAAAGCACTTACTCAAGCACCAGTCCTCATCAGCCCGGATTTTACCAAGGAGTTTCTGATCTTCACATTTGCTTCTGATGACACAATTTCTGGAGTTTTATTGCAAAAAGGAAGTCAAGGTACTGAACAACCCATTTATTTCTTTAGCAAGACATTGGCTAATGCTGAATTGAAATATAATATCTTAGAGAAACAAGCTTATGCATTGGTGAAAGCAATTAAGGATTTCAGGATTTATGTTTTGCACTCTCACATTGTTGCATACGTGCCAAATACTGTTATAAAAGATATTCTTACACAAGCTGATCCAGATGGAAAAAGGGGAAAGTGGATAACAAAACTGTTGGAGTATGATATTGAGATCAAACCCACCAAATTGGTAAAATGTCAAGGCCTAGCCAAATTGTTGACTCAATCAAATCTGGACTGTATTGATATTAATTTAAGCACAGAAATCTCAGAAATTTCTGAAAATCAAGAAGAGATGGTCCAAATAAATGAGAAATTCTTGATCTCAAAATGGTATAAGGATGTGGCATTTGTTTTGCAGCATAATAGAGCTCATGATAACCTATCAAAATCCAAAGCTCGGTTTACCAAGTTAAAATCTCTCAGATATTTTGTGCATGACCAAAATTTGTTTTGGAAAGATGCAGGAGGAATATTATTAAAGTGTCTCATTGAAGAAGAAGCTGATAAAGTAATTGATGAGTTTCATAAGGGAGATTGCGGAGGTCATCACTATTGGAAAGCCACTGCAAATAAGGTTTTGAGAGCTGGCTATTTTTGGCCAACTATGTTTAGAGATATTTATAAAAGGATAGCCATATGCCATGAATGTCAGGTGTTTGAAGGGAAGAGAAAGCTCATGCCAATGCCCTTGGTTCCTATTTATGTTGAAGCACCTTTCCAGCAGTGGGGATTAGATTTTATAGGGGAAATCCATCCTCCCTCATCAGACAGCATCGCTGGATTCTCACAGCCACCGATTTACTTTACAAATGGATAGAGGCATACCCACAAGGCAAGCAAATGATTCAGTGATTATTTCTTTCTTAGAAAATAATATATTATCAAGATTTGGTTGCCCAATCAAGATCATTACAGATAATGCTCAAGCTTTCAAGTCCAAAAGAATGATTAACTTTTGTCATCAATATCACATTTCCCTTGGACATTCCACTGCTTATTATCCACAGGGAAATGGTTTAGCTGAGTCTTCAAACAAGAGTCCTGTCAAAATCATTAAGAAGCTGCTGCAAGAAAATAAAAAGGCTTGGCACTTGAAGCTGAAATATGCCTTGTGGGCTGACCGGATTTGCACAAAAAGATCCATTGGGACATCACCATATGAGCTTGTGTATGGGACAGAGGCTATATTTCCAACATCTCTCGGATTACCAGTAATAAAGCTGATTCAAGGATTAGAAGAGGAGCCAAATGCTATACAACGAAGGATAAATCAGCTAATAGCTTTGCAGGAGAAAATAAATGAGGTGTTTGACGGTCATCAACAAAGCCAGAACAGGGTCAAAAGAGCATTTGACAAAAAGATCAAAGAGGTTACATTTCAGATTAATGACAAAGTCCTGAAATGGGAAGCTAGAATTGAAGAGAAAGGTAAACATGGTAAATTTGAAAATTTTTGGAAAGGGCCATATCAAATTTCTGCTTTCCATGGGAATAACACCTATATTCTGCAGGAGGTTGATGGAACACCATATGCTGGAGGACTTGTTAATGGTAGGTTCCTAAAGCATTACAATTGATTGAATCTTGACCAAGTGTCTCACAAACATTGTATATAACTGTTTTACTAGTCTTTCTTGTTGTAAATAAATGACAAGCTGAACAGGAAGCTTAAGCTCGAGGTGAAGGCCCACAAAGCTAGAAAGGAATGCTTGTCAACTCTATTTATGTTTTCAGAAATTGAACAAAGCACTGGATCTACGAGTTCTTAGTGTAATACAGGAGCACACTATCCCAAGTGGAGCCACTGTTATCACTTAGAACTAAAATTTTGATACATATAATTACATGCCCTAGTTTGATGACAAAGGTCTATGTTAAAGTTGGTTTCATTTTTATTTGTCTCACTTAGGATTGGGAGTTTTAAAGGTTTTTAACTTAGATCATACTCCACTTCTTTTGGTTCTCCTCCACTCATCATTATTCCATAGTCATGTCTTGTCTATGCCAAGTCACCGTGTCTTTTAATGATTTCGCAGTGCAGTCTTATTTGCCCATTTCGCAGCGCAATCATAGTCTAGCATTTTCACAGCACGTCATGATTAGGCAGTTTCGCAGCGCATCATTTAAAAAATATAACTAACAGCGCTGCGAAATCATGGATTCATGCATTTCGCAACGAATCTTTCCCGAAATGTCAACTCCGTAGGTGAGTCAGCATTTGTGTCTACTCATGTCAGTCTGCGTACCTCTTGTATCATGTCTGAACGTTCATTTGCCACTACTTCACCAATAGAATGTTGATATGCATAGGAATACCATTCCCAAGAGATTTTACCGTGCATAGTCCTTAATTATGGTCGTGACTGTTACATGAGTGACCAGTCATGTTTCAATTTGAATTTCAAGCGAGGCTATTTTCAAGCGAGCCTGATTACAAACAAGGCTGAATAAAGAAAAGAGGAGCTGAACCATCATCTCGATCGGAGCTGTTAGAATTTCGGTGCGAAGATCTCAAAGGAAAATATGGAGAGAAAAGAGCACAGATCCGGTAAATGTCAGAGGAATGAACCTGAAGGCCTGGACATAACGTTGAGAGATGAAGGCGTGAAGAAAGCGTTCAAAGATGCCAGGTGCTGGAAATTTTGTAAAAAGCTACAAGGAGGGCATGCACAGGTAACTAAGGAATTTGCTCTAAATTTCACTGGTTTGAATTCAAAGGTATCCATGTTAGAAATACAGGTTTCTCCACAAGCAATAGCTGTTGTAACAAAGATCCCAAGAGGAAGGGAAGAATGGTTTAAAAACTTTAAATTTGATATGAATCTGTGTAAGGAGTTTTTGACATAGGCATATATAAATGAAGATTTAAAAAAGGCAGTGCCCAAACATTATGTCAAGGAACATTATGCCCTTCTTCTCACCTGCATACAGAAGTATTTGACCTGTGAAGGAAGGTACAATAAGGTTTATTCTTACCATTTTAAACTGCTCTTGCATTTTACCGGGAAAGTCTCCCTAGACATTCTGTTTTATTTATTTTGCAGTTTGAGTAAGATGTGTGACAAGGTGCAGCTGAGGAAAGAGGACTGTGAAACCTCTTTATTTCATCATGGTTTGATTAAGTTGCTAGTTTTAGATGGCCTCCAAAAGATAGGTAGAGACTGGAATTCTTTTATTTTCATGGCTGGATTCCAAAGCAAGACTGGCCTTACTCCACAACCAGCCAGAGAGTTCACCATAGCTGAGCTTCAAAGGGAAGCAAGAGCCAAAAAGCAAACCAAGCCACAGCTACCAAAACCAGTGAAGCCACTAATCATTCAAGAACAGCCTCAACAATCAACAAAGCAAAAGACTTAGGGTAAGAAGACTGTACCGGAAGCAAGCAAATCTGAAGCACTCTCAAGGGTAAGGACAAGAAGCCAAATTAATAAAGAGAAAGGTAAAGCTATAGCTGTTGAAGAGAGCCCTGTGTCTAAGGCAAGCCTGAATGATTTATTACAAGCTATTGAATTAGAGAAGTCCAAACCAATTCAAATTGATTTGACACAGTCACCACAGGAAAGTGTTAAGAAAACCAAGGCCTCAAAAAGGCTTAAGTTTGATGAGCCAACCCAGGAATTTATTTTTAAACCTAGAAGACCTATGGCCAGAAAATTCCAGCAAGTACAGGAAGCACTGCCCAGAACAGAGGAAACAGGGGAAGGGACACGACCTCGGCAAAAGAGCAGCACAAATAAAGCAGCCATCACATCTCAAGGAGATTATGTGGCAGCCATGAAAAGCCAAATAGAAGCAGCTGAAGAAGAGATTAACCAACTGAAGAAAGCTGCTAGAGACCTGAAGGCAGAGCTAAGCCGGTTACCTAATAAATGAATTCGCTTTTCACGAAAGGTTTTGTTCTAAATTTTTGTTAATTTTGCTTAGTCTTAGTGTTTTGAAGATATTTAAATCCCTGCTACACATATGAAACATCAAAGGGAGTTTTTGGCAATCAATGATTGGGTGATATAAGTTCTCGGGTCAAAAAGCAAGTTGTTTTAAATAAAACAGCAGTTTCGTAGCGCGCTACGAAACTGCTGTAGGTGATGATTTTAACGTAGAACAAGCAGTTTGATATTATGAGCGGGAATTTTGAAAGAGAGACACCTGTCCATCGTTACAACCTACAGCACATCAAAAACATGGCAGCGTTCCATACCTTGGATTATTAAAGACTAAGAAACATGTTGTTATATATTTGAACAAATTAATGAAAACGGAAGCCGAGAAGCAGGGGACATCTCCTAATACTACGGGGCAGTAAAGGATTCAGCGTTCAAGGTCAATATGGCGTATTTAATATCCATCTCAGCCAAATCTAAAAAGGACCAGGTGTCAAAGAACGAGGAGTAGCCACTATGGCATGGAAAGAGAGTTAGAGTCCTAGTTAATTTAGAACTTTTTTAAAGTTACAGTCAGCACTTTATTTGTATTTAATAGTCAGTTAAATAGCTGATAGGTGTCATTAGAGATAAGGATCGAGTTATTAAATTCCCCTCATGTTGGAGGAGGAAGCTCGAATTAGTTAGAATAATGATTCTATATATAGCTGAAACAGCAATGTAATGAGGGTTGGAAATTTGATAACAAAAGTACTCTTTTAGCTTATGTAAAGACCATTTTCAGTAATATAAATCATCTGCTTTTCTTCTCAAGATTCATGAAGGATTTGTCATATTCAGAATGTGTGATTTGTTCTTTCCTAAATGTCTTTTATAGTTGCATATATGTATAATCACTCAGAATTCATTGATTGTGCTCTGACTTCCTGTATGCATGTATGAACCGTGGTTTTATATTAGTGGTGTTCTGAATATCTAAATGCTAAGTGCCCTGACTTCTATGTAATGGCAGTGTCATAGTTTACTGAAGTATGATTGACTCCATAAGCCCAATGGAAACTTATGTAATGTTTATCCAACCTTTATATTTCTCTATGTTGTTACACCACAAGAGTTAGCCATCTTATCATTAATCAAAATCAATAACCCTTTTGAGAGAGCCCTCTCAGGCTAAGGAGGCTAAGCCTTAGTCAAAAGCTTGGTTTGAAATAGTTACTTAGAGTCAACCTGACCAGCAGCCTATCAGGACTTGATTTTGAGATAACAACTGCATTGAAGAAACAACTCAAAATAACTCAACTATTGCATCCACAAACATTAGAAGTCCTAAAAGTGCAGCAGGGGCATGAAGAAATAATGGACTAGGTCTTGAAACTTAATGATCAACTAAAAAAGAATGAAAAGGAATTGGACGCTTTGATAAATTAAAATAGGTAGATGTGGCCATTTCTTCAACAAATGTTTTCTCCATAGTCTCCACAACAGTGCCATCCACACTAGTAGCATCTTTTGTACCTACGACTCCACTTGCAACAACCTTGCTGACAACAAAATAGTCTACATCAGTAGCAGGTGCATCATGAGAGAAAGCAAAAGAACTAGTCAAAGCCATGGAAGACATGTATATCTAGGCTACTGAAATGAATAAGTTAAGAGAAAAGGTTGAAAGTTTGGAAACAAACTGCAAAGTTTCCCAACTGAAGCAGAAATAAGAAGCACAAAAGGCCTAGAGAATGGATTAGATAACAAAAACCTAGAGAAGGATTTAACACTAGAGAAACCAATTCGAAAAACCAAGGAAATGTTGTGGGCCAATATCATTGACACTGTCAATGATATTTTTCCATTAATCCAAGTTGTTTTTGAACAAACAAAGTTGGTAAACATAGCTATAGAAGCTATCCAAAAAGTGAAGGAAGAGTTGGGAAATAAGCCAGAGGATGCAAATAGACTCATCCACTTCCTCAACAACAAGAATAGATATGAGCTCCAGGAGCTAAATGTAGAAGATAGGACTGCTACCATTTTAGAAATAAGGAAGGTCCTTGCCAAAAGGAACCTTATGCTTAATTTGGAAGAAAAGTGCCATAATATGCAAGTAGCCATTGATAGGTTCATGGCTAAATTCTAGATTTTGAGGGAGAAAATTTTGCCCAGTCCTGTGGTCAACAATGAAAAGCTCATGACACAGTTGGACTATGATGGTAGAATTAGAAAACTGGCTAAGGAACAAGTGATTTCTTCATCCATAAAAGCCCTACCAACAGGCAAAGTGTTATATGATACATTCAAAAACTTGTTTTTCTGGAACATGAGGTCAAACATTTATTCCTCACCAAACCTAATTTTTCCAAGTATACTGAAGTTGATGAAATCTACAGAAGAATGGTGAATGTGAAATTACCATTTGCATAATGGTGGGAGAAAATGACAGAATTAATGTGACAAATTTACAACAGAAATTTACTACCCAGTAAAATCAAAACAACTAGGTAAAATAGGTAAAAATAGCACAACAGGGTCAAAGAGTATCAAGGTTGAAGAGTATCAGTCGAAAGATGAAAGTAAAGAAGACTCCAGTGTGAAACTCCACAACTGCAAGCTAGATTAAAAGGCTAACAGTTCAACAATAAAGGCTAGCACAACCATAATAAAAGCGACAACATGAAACAATTCATTAGCTGTCTCTATCTTCTTGCAAGAAGATATTTTGTATTTCCTAGATTAAATCTCGAGTTTTTTTGAGATCTTTTGTAATAATTTTTTGTATAAATACATCACAATTCGAAGTATGTAGTGTGTATTCTTAGAAATTTCTATAGTTTTATTGATCAAAGACTGTAAGCTATTGTATCACTGTTGGACCAACAAGCTAGATTATTGAATAAAGTAAAGACATTTCACTGGATTCATGTGTAGTGTGAAATACAAAAAAGTATCTTCTTTTGTGTTGTCACTTTTTGTTAAAAGTTTTTTCATATTCTTATATGTATCTTAAATCTAAATGCTATAATATGGAATGATATCTCAGAACTTGCTTCATTGCACTTTGTTTTGACTATTATGAATTTTTTGTGTTTTCTACTAAATTATGTAAGTTAAGGAATTCTTGATTGCTCCTTCATTCAAGTAGTTTCCCTCTAGTCTAGAGTAAAGGATTCTTAACTGCCCTTTGCTCATGATCATCCTTTGTTCCTCATTTTAATCCCGGTTTGAGAATTCTTAAGTGCTCTCTCAGCCTAGTTAAGATAATTTCACCCATTCGACCTAAAAACCTATGTTTCACTCTACTAGCTTGCCCATTGAACACTCCCTTTAATGATTTAATCCCAGTTCTGCTGGCCTTCTTTGACTCCATAGCCCAATAACCAAAGGCATCATTCTATCCATCTGTTCAAGGATTCCACCATCCAACTTCCAATACAAACCCAAAACCCCTTGAACTTTAAGAACTAGCCTAAAATCTCAACAAACAAAGCTAAAACATATAGAGAGAACCCTCTCTAAGTCATAGGTTGGCTAATGCCTATACTTAAAATATTGGTTTGTAGTTACCTCAGTATTTTCCTTCTTCTGATAACTTCTAGGGAAAAATTCAAAGTGACAACATAGTGGTGACCATACTGGGGAACAAACCCTCAGTCCTAATAAATCTTTAAGAAATTTTTAATTTTGTATGTTGAGCCTATTAAAGTAATTTATAAGAAGCTATTTCTCACAAAAAGAAAACAATTGAAAAAATTTCTAAAATTCTGGCTTCAAGGAGAACTCATTATACTAGGGCTAACCAAGATCCAAACCCTCCCCTAGTATTTGATAATGCCAACCTGATTTCAAGAAAATCCAAAACAGAAGAAAGTTCAGCTAGTCATACACCCTTAGTTAAAGCTAATTCATGCCTTGATGAATGGTTGTTTTTAGAAGATCTTCCCTTTGATGAGCAATTTGATTTTTCATTATTTAAGTCAAAGTCTGAAAGTGAAATTTGTGACACTGTCCTAGATCCTAAGTTTATTATAGACCTTGAAGTCCAAAAATCCAACAAATTAGTTGTTGAGTACATTCTAAAGTCACCATAATCATCCCTTCTTATTGCCAATGTCCCTGATCTTTCTGAACAATTGTCCACTACTCTTAGTTCACAATTATTCCCTTCAACTTCTAAAGTCCATTCCCCACCATCATTCATACCTCACTCCCTTACCAACCTAGCACTGCTCATTTACCACTCACTAGTCCTAGTTCATCCTCCACTACTGTATCATCTTCCAGTGCCTCAACCCCACATCTTATCCCTTCCCAGCGTATAGCCATGGCAAATAGATATGCTCCCATTGTATTACTTGCTCCACTTGGTGCCATGCCAACAGACTACCAGAATAAAATCGTCCAATTTGATGGCATAGGACACTACACTGCACAACACCTTGTTAATAAGATGACAGACTACTTTGACCTTCATGAAATTGATACTATGGATGTCCAAATGAGACCATTTGTTCAAACTTTAGGTGGTGATGTTAGGAAATGGTTTAGGTCACTACCTGATAATAGTATTGATAGTTTAGAAGTATTTCATCAATAATTTTTGAATAGATGGGAATAGAAAAAGAATCCTCTACAAATCCTTTAAGAATATGAAAATATTGGGAGGGGACCCAATGAAACTATGCAAGATGACTGCACCAGATTTAACAATATATACAATATAATTCCAGTTAATCTTAGACCCCCACATGATTTAGCATTAATAAAGTTCCCTGATGATTTTGACACAGACATGGCATTCCAGCATAGGGAAAGCAACCCCTCAACCCTAGAAGATATGCAAAGTGTATGTTATCGGGAATAGTGTCCACCGGATGCTGCTATTCCCACTAAGACTGGTAGCTATCTTAGAAACAAACAAGTAAAGTCTACTTTCGTTTTCCTTTATGAAATAGATAAGAGTGGAACCAAGGAGACCAACCTTATTCTTGCGCTTGATTTCCTCTCTTTCCTGATAGAGCTTCACCGCTTCTTCTTCGTCTGCCCAGCTTCAAAGAGCACCTGTGGAATCACAGCAACATACTACTATCGAAGAACAAATATCTATATTCATAAATAAAACAGGACCAGATGTGTGTTAACCATACAAATGCATATATAAGTAAACATACAAGAATATGGAGGAAAACTTGAATAGATTTATTAATATGAAAAGTAGCAAGAGGATTACAACCATATGTT